>WNNJ02000207.1:0-147528 GCA_012934845.2 Pomphorhynchus laevis
AAATTATAAATAATTATAAATTATAAATATTTTAAATAAAAAATTTAAATTTAAATCAGCTAACAATTGCAATTATTTTAATCACGATAGCTGCCGTGCCAATAATTATTTGCCTCTGTATCATTTGCGGGATGGTCTACGCAAAAAGGATTGTAGCTGCTTCACATGCTGTTTAAAAAGCAAACGAATGACACATTACAATTTTATTAAAAAAATAAAACTTTATTCTTGTTAATATTCAAATCATCAACCATCAAATCTGCTAACTGAGTATTTAATATAATTATAAAATAAACAAAACATAATAATGCTAAATCAAAATTTAATAATTAAATAATAAAATTAATAATTGTTTTTAGATTTTCTATAATTTAAATCAAGTTAAAATAAAAAAAATTGTTGGTAGCCTACCTTTCGTGTTTCGGTCCTTTAGGACCGAAACAAGGTAGGCATAGGCTACCTTGTTGGTAAAAGGGTAGGCGTAGGCTCACTGCTGATGAAATCCACCTACGCTGATTGTAGTATACAGTGCTGCATCTAGGATTAAAGAATTCACACGAGGATAATTGATGAAGCCGACCAAATGATGATACTCACTCGTGTATGCAATTGTTCATTCTAATATATTTTATATTATATGGTATGCATTAATACTTATGCAAAAATATGTTTCTTGTAGATTTTAATATGTCATCTTTGCGATATAAATTAATAGTAGTTTTAGTTAATGTTAATTTAATGTTCATATCTAGCTATACACCTTCTTTATTATCAATTTTGGGTTTGTTAAGAATAGGGCATTCTGTGTAAATTTGTTCACTAATTGAATAAAAATTATTAGAATTAAATACACATCTTTCATCAATGTATCGAAACATAAATTTCATATATTTATATTGTTTAGATTTTTTTTATAAATAGTTATGAACAAATTCATATTCTATAAATAATTTACAGTTTTTAATATCATGCAGAAATATGTTTCTCGTAAATTTAAATATGTCATCTTTTCGATATAAATTAATAGTAGTTTTAATTAATGTTAGTTTAATGTTCATATTTAGATATACACTTTCTTTATCATTAATATTGGTTTTGTTAAGAATAAGGCTTTCTGGATAAATGTGTTCACTAATTGAATAAAAATTATTAGAATTAAATACACATATATCATCAATGTATCGAAACATATATTTCATATATTTATATTGTTTAGATTTAGTTTTTACACAGTTATGAACAAATTCATATTCTATAAAGCTTAAAAACAAGTCAGCTATAATTGGGCTACTATTACCACCCATTGGAACACCTTTTACTTGTCTAAATATAGATGTCCCTACTTTTAAATAATTTTGATTTATCAAAATATTTAAGGATTTTAATAATTCAATTTTATCCATATTTTTATATTTACTTGATGGTTTAATTTTTGTTAGATAAGCGTAAAATTCAATAAAATAAATTCAATAAAAGTCAATGTCATTGAATTGACTAATAAATATCAGACGTTGTATCATAATAAGGATTTAAAGTAATCAAGAGGATTACTATGTTATCAGATTTCGGCCCCTATTCCTCTACGCAACACTGCAATGGGCCAAACACGTGTTTATGACGTATATACATGCTAACAGTGATATATTATCATGTCTATGTAATACAGACAAACTAACAAACCAATAAACAAACATACAAACAAATTAAGAATATATTAACAATATAGCAACTATAATGATCTATTAATTTAGATTATTTCAATGTTTGTTTTCAAAATAGCATATTAGGCATCATTTATCAATTTCCGGAACAATAATTTTCGAGTATTTAAGTATTTTTGATATTCAAGTGAATCACAAAATTTAATTAAATTTATTAAACTGAAATTAATGATAAAACATAAACAGATAAAACATTGGCAATAAGTCATTTCGATATCATCACATTTTAAATCTTCACATTTTTAGCTGCTGCTATCTGCATCAGATAGCAGCAGCTAAAACCTCATTTCGTTTTAGAAATAGAAAACAATCTGTTTCTTATGATGCTTTTAACTTAAACGATGATTTTGGTATTTTTGAGAGGGATCAGTAAAATGCTTTTTTATTATTATATTTTTTCTTATATAAAATATCAAGTTAACTTAAGGATATAACAAATCTTAAGAATTGATGTTTGATAAAGACAACGCTGCATTTTTATTTTACACGTTAAATTATAATTCAATTTTAAATTAATATTTTGTTTACCTTATTAAAATTAAATAAGAATAATGATAAAAAATGTAAATGTATATATTTCCTATAATAACATTTTATAATTTTCGAATCATCACGTTTTCTAACATACTTTTGCTTTTAAGAAGTGAATACGCATTTTACATTAAAGATGATGTGCAAAAGTCAACTCATTTTACACTGAGTTGATTGATTAACTTTTATTGACTTTTGGATATGTATAAATAAACACTAGTTAGTAATAAAAAATTTCGGAAAATAATTAAACTAATAGAGTAATAAAAATACAAGAAAATGAAATCACAAGTCGATTAAAAATTGTACGACGGTTTTATTACCAATCTCTTCCACAACGCAAACAGCGTTCCCTTGCTGGACAGTTACGCTTAGCCGCTGTATCAGGTAGCTGCAGGATCAGTCTGTTAGTCTACTCAGCATTCCGAACAGGCGTTCGAAAAATGTTTAGGCCTGCGCCGTATGCGCCCATGTTTTGATTGCACCTGACTAAAACTCGTATGTTCATTAATCGATGTGTGCATAGCTTGTTGTTTTTCGTGTTTTATTGAGTAAAATACGTTCTTGAATTTTTCAAGTTTCATTTAGATATTCGCTTTTAAATTTTTAAATAATAAAAAATTTTATATATTTATTTAATTTACAAACTTCAAATAAAGCTTGTAAGTGGTAATATTGATTTATATATAAATCGATGCTGGTTTAATATAAACTCAATCAAATTAAAAAAATGATAAGTTTTATTATATTGCAATATAAAACAATAAGTATTTGTTTTAATATTATATAATATAAACCTCGATCAATTTAAAAAAATATCAGTTATATCATTCTGGCAATATAAAACAATAATTATTATTCTGAAATTATTAAAATTGTTTCTAAATTTCGTAATTGGTTTCCATCAAGTGCTGGAATTAACAAATATCATACATTGAAAATTGAAGTATGTATTTTAAATAGTATGTTCAGTATTTAAATATATAAATCAACCAAATATTATCAACAATAAATTTAAACTCTTAACGAAATTTCCTTGGATAAATGATCAATAATAGACTTTGTATTAGAATAAGATACTGTATAATCAAATTTCATCAGAGGAAATACGTCCTTAGCATATCCTTAACCTCGCTGCTATATTGGGTAGATGAATTAGGGTCCGAAACCTTATAGCACAGCAGTTCCTCCTGATGACATTTGATCCTTATTCTGATACACTTATGTTTTTTATTAGTCAATTCATAATAATTGATTTTTAAATTTCTAATCTAAATTATATAAAATCTTTAGATTAAAATATTATATTTTTAAATTAAATCAGTTAATTCAGTTAACTGATATGATTAAATTAATAAATGATTTTAATAAGTGGTAGTTAAAAATCACAATATTTTCAGGATAAGTTATTTGCTAAATATTAATGTACGATATATATATATATATATATATATATATATATATATATATATATATATATATATATATATATATATATATATATATATCAAGCTATAGAGGTTTACTCCGTTTAATCTAACTTAGATGTATTAAGAAGATAAACAACTTACGTGACTCCGCTTCGCAAATTCTGGGTATATTTTGAAAGCTTTGATTATCAGTGTCAAGTTTGCGATCACTATGTTCTAAGTCTTCTTTGGTTAATTCTATAAATTCACATTTCATTGCTCAATTCGAAAATTAAATCAATTTTCTATTCACTTTTGGATGATTTTCAAGTGCTTTGACTATTTCGATAGCTTCCCGATTTGACTTGCTTGTTGATCAAACCACCAACTACTTGTATCTTTAACTGCTGTCATAAAAGACATTTAGCGTATAACGAAAAATCTCACATTTAAATGACCTGTTATTTTGATAATTGCTATCTGTACGGATATTAAAACATGCATTCTATTAGAATATCTTGTATTGACTTTCTATAAGCGAAATCATTGGACAAAGTAATGTTATGGTGATCAAGACGCTGTAAAACGATCATCGGTGTATAATAAAAATAGGAATACAATAGAGCTGTCACAGGATCAAAAAGCGTTGTAATTGTTTACAAATGTTTTGTCGTCATAAAACAGCATTTACGCCATTTGCTTGAAATAATACATCTAAAGAAACAAGTGTCATATTTATAAAAATTAATTTCTAATTATTGTTTTTGTCGTCAGCGACCAATCAGATTAAAAAAGAACAAAAAATTATTGAAAAATTAGTACTTGTATGCTAATTACCCCTAAAAATGAGGTGGTGCAATGAAAACTTCTTGCACACTTATTATTGTGTAAACAATAAAAATGGCGCAGCATTTCACATACAAATCAGATGTTCTTTCGTATAGATAAAATACGAAAACTATGCCAAGTGTAAAATTTGCAAAACCAGATGATTTTTGTAAAGATAACGTTAGTTTCATATAATTATCAATATATTAGTACCGTCATTAACATAAATTAGCTGCACTCTATTTGACTTATAAAATTTTAAAAACATTTGAAAACATTTGATGTAAAATTTATGTTTACTTCGTTAAACTTTGCATAATAAAATATCGAAATGTACAACGGCTTTGAGAAGTTTTATTTCTATTAAAAATAATATAATTAATAGCATAAAAGAGTCTGGATCAAGTATATTTCGTTGAAACTATTTTTGTTTCTAAAAATATAATTATATCGTACTTATTATAGATATTAAAATGATATTTATAATGTAATATATGTGATGATTGTAATATCATGATGACCGCGAATCATCGTTTTTATACATCGTCTGCTATTTGTTAGTCAATTCATAAAAATCTTAACTTGATTTAAATATAATATAATAATTTAAGATTTTCATTTTAATAATTTCTACTCAATCCGTGATTTTTCTAGACTTATCCAACTCTCGCTAGAATTAAGAGTTTTACTTTAAATTAAGTCAATTTCTTTAAAATTAACAAGCAAAAAACAAGACTAAAATTAACAAGACTATATATAATTCTAGTTCCGACTAATGCAAATGATTCAGATAATGATAACATCATTATCACTAAAAGGTAAATCCCTTGTTTTCTTTACACTCTAAATACTCGTAGAAAAAAACCATCGCTATTTTTGAGGTAGTTGAATATTGTCGACATTATCGAACTGATCGCAAATTCAACCTTATTTTAAATTAGAGATCGCTATTGTTTATGTATTCACAACACAATAGTCGCATTAATAATATTTTTTAATAACTTTTATTCGACAAATTAGATCAGTGCAAAAGAATTTGAAAAGTAATTTGGTCAAATAATTTTTATTTGACACATTTACAAATAAGCCAATTGGTACTTTCAAATGAGTCAATCAACTTTAAGTTGTTTAAGTTCTAAAGTTTTTACTGTTCAATATTTAGGCAACTTTTTCGATAACATGGCCAATATATTTTTGTACAAAATGTCCTTCTTTCGCTTATCTATAGACGATTACAGTGTTCAGCCAATTCCATACGAAAATTAAAAAATTAAAATTAAAAAAATTTAAAAATCTAAAAATTTGAAATTTTTAACGATTTTTTAATTATTGAAAAGTGGTGTTGGAACTTTTTTTTAATTCCGCTCAATCCGTGAATTTCCTTTTAATTTAAAGTAATAATTCCAATTATAAAATTAAAATAAAATTATAATTTTATGTAATAAATTTTTCTAGTAATTTTATGTAAACTCTTATAAATCAGAATTTCATTTGAGTCTGGTGGATTAATCTAATTTACCAGACTCATTACGTCATTTGTACGTGTTTGACCCTGCTCTATGATGGGTCGAGGAAAATAGGACGAAATCTAATAGCATAGCAGTTCGTTTTGATTATCTCTAATCAATGTACTGATACAACGTATATCATTTATTAGTCAATTCATAACAATTGATTTTTATTTTAAATTTCAATTTTTTATTTTAACTTGATTTAAATTATAGAAAATCTAAAAACAATTATTAATTTTATTATTTAATTATTAAATTTTAATTTAGCATTATTAGTCAATTTATAAAAGTTGATTTTTTTAACTTGATATAAATATAAATTTAAAATAAATATATATTTAATATATAAATAATATTCTCAACGATATAAATAATATAAATTGTATAAATCTTATATAATTATTTATTATTTATCTTTACTTTATTATATCATTATTATCTTTATTTTTAAAGATAAAATACATAGACTCAATTATCTGATCTGTTGTGTTCTACTTATAAGTTATTATTGACCTGTGGACTTTGTTTTTCCGGTAATATAAATTTTATTTTAAATTTTATATTACTGTAAATTGTATAAAATCTTATATAATTATGTATTATATTTAGTTATTTATATTTATTGTTAATTTATTTAAAGTATAAAATACGTATACTCAGTTATCTGACTCTGTTATAAATTAGCAAAATATTATTAAAATATTAATTTACAATAAATCAACAAAAGAATTAGCGAAAAATTATTTTATAAATTAATGCCCAATGATACGTTCGATGTGCTATTCAATTGCTCAGGGCGTTTAAACATCGAGAAAAAGAAAATTATTGTTCACAAATTTTTGACTATTGCAATAGTCTTTTTCAAGTGTTGTGATTTGACATAAAAAAGAAAAAATGATGTATTTTATACAATAAAAACGGAAGAAACCAACGATGAAAATTCTACCGATTTTGTAGTGTGCCAGTAAGGGTAACTAAATTCCAATTGTCTTTATTACCATCCATCGTGTTAGAACAACTATGAATGTGTATAATTTCTCTTATCAGTTGTCCAGATAGGCTGTCTTCATTTTCCAAGACCTTAGAACTGGAAAAATCAGGTTCGTGGTTGTGATTCAGACAACGTCTAAAAGAGACAACGGTATATTCTTGAGACAACTGTCGATTTTTTTTGAGACAACGGTCTATTCTATTCTTGAGACAACGGTCTATTCTATTCTTGAGACAACGGTCTATTTGAACAATACGTCAGGCTTTTAGTCGTTGTCTCAAGAATAGAATGAATAACATTTATTTGAAAGCAGATACGAGTGCAAAATAAGTGTTCATACCTACGGAATATGTCAGTGACGGATGTTCTAATTTCTTAGAAAACAACTTACCATTAAATGTATCCTTATACCATTTAAAGAAAGATACTTTAGCAGGACAATTTGAGAACAAACCTAAATACGAGTCGACTAATGTCATTTATGGTATCCCATGTCTGAATTGTCCAGCCAAATATTTTGTGCAAAAAAGGCTTAACAACGAGAATTAAACAACATAAAATGTGTGATACTTCATCAGCATTAGTAAATCATTGCTGAATCTCCACCACGAACCTGATTTTTCCAGTTCTAAGGTCTTGGAAAATGAAGACAGCCTATCCAGACGCATGATAAAAGAAAGTATACACATTCATATTTATTCTGGCACCATTGATGGTAATAACGACAATTGGAAGATAGTTATCTTTACTAGCACATTACAAAATCGGTAGTGTTTCATCGTTGGTTTCTTCCGTTTTTATTGTATAAAAAAACCATTTTTTTCTTTTTGCAATTTTTAAAAACATAACGCTTGAAAAGGACTTTTGCAATAGTTGAAAATTTTTGAACATTAATTTTCTTTTTCTATTCTATATATAATGTTTCAATTGGGTTATTTGAACCACAGCTTGGGATCCTTGTTTCTGTCGGATTCATAAATATATCAAAATAGCTAGGTATATAAAATTTAACCATTTTAACCACTTTTTTAATTGCTTTCTTTTGCAATTTATTGAAAAAACGTTTTCGCGTTACCCATCCGCCAGTAGCACAATGCAATATTCTATAACCTGTACGTAGTACATATACACATATATTTGTAGATATTGAAGAATCAATACAAGTCTTTTCTTCGTCTTTATTGAAGGTCAGTCATTAATTACGCAGTCCAGTAAAGTTCTTGTATTTTTCTACGATGTAAATCGGTTAGTTTACTGCTGATTATCTTTATTATAAATTATAATAAAGACCACTCTTTTATATTATAAAAGAGTTTATAATATAAAAGAGTGGTCAACTCTTTTATATTATAAAAGAGTGGTCAGGATACTCTGGTTATGGCTAACGGTTGTTTCCCAAATCTGATTTGTATATTTACGTACTAGGTGGATGGATAATAAACAATATACTTTGCAGCAGAATAAGATACACCAGATAATCAAATTTCATTAGAGGAAATATGCCATTACCGCGTATTTGGCCCCGTTGCTATGTTGGTTCGAGGAATAGGGGACGAAACATGGCAGCATAGCAGTTTCTTCTGATGACCATACATCGTCTCTTATTTATCAGTCAATTCATATGAATTGACTTTTATTTTAAATTTCAATTTTATATTTGGCTTGATAAAAGTCAAAATATAAAATTACTGGCTACTTTTACGTAGCAAAGTCGTGCTGGCCACGCTTACATGATCAATTTTAAATTTTTACGTGATTTAATAATCACGTGAAAATGTTTGAATGTTTAAATGTTTAAATGTTTTTAAACATTCAAACATTGTTAAAATGTTTTTATAATTATTTATTATTTATCTTTTTTCATTTTATATCGTATAAAATTTTATATTACATTTATTATTTATAATTATTTAATTATTTGAATTAAATTTATCTTTATTTTAAATTTATAAATAATATAAAGGATGACATCATATATTTAATGTACAATGTCATCAGTGCTCTATTAGAGAATTGTATTTGATATCACGCATTAATTTTAAAAAACAAATTTTAATAGCAAATTTTATAGTTATGAAAATAACAGTAAATTGTATCTAAAATTCTTTATAATTATTTATTATTTATAATAAAAAATTGAAAAATATATTTAAAATATATTACTAAATATATTTAAATATGTTTAGTAAATATTATATATGTTTTATTGTTTCAAAAATGTAGTTTCATAAACATTGATTTTTATTTTTAATTTTAATAATAAATTCTATCGTTATATTTATAGAAATTGTATTGCATCTTTATAATTATTTACTATTTATTATTATTTATCTTTATTTTTAATTTATATATAGTTTAAAATAAGTAGAATATAGCTAATCTGACTTGATCTGATATCAAAGGTATCAGATCAAATGGTACACTAAATAATCAAATTTCATCAAGGAAATACGTCATTAGTACGTGTTTGGCCCCGCTGCTATGTTGGGTCGAAGAATAGAGGTCGAAACCTGATAACATATCAAATCTTCCTGATGACCTCTTATCCTTATTCAAATACATCGTATATTATTTATTAGTCAATTCATAAAAATTGTTTATTATTTTAAATTTTAATTATTTATTAGTAGAGAGAGTAAAATATAATTTTTTTATTTGAAATTTTTTTATCATCAGGATAAAATTGTGATTAACAGCTTTATAAATAATTAAACAGTAAAAATATTTTGTAAAATTTTATTCTGATGATGATAACAGTTGGCTATCGAAAATTCGATATTTAAAATAAAAAATGGCTCTTTCACTCTCTCCACTAATAAATAATAAAATTGTAAATTTTATCACAATTTTTATTACAATTTTAATTATAAATTCTATTATTATTTATTATTATTAAACCACTAGACCTTACAGATCGTGAGTTACAACATCAAGAAGACGAAAATAAAGTCAAATCAAAGTGAAATAGCAAAATGAGTTCAGGACAATCGATTCTGAGCCACCATTTCCAGTTCTTGTCTCCATCTTCTTTAAAATCTCCGCCAGCCAATGTTTGAGTAGCTGAATAGTATTTTCTTGGCATCGTCTTCAATCTTTCTCTTTAGATTCTTACGAACACCGCCTCTGGGGCGTCGCCAGGATTCTTCCGGGTCCAAGTACAGAGATAACTTTGGGAGTCTATCTCTTTGCATCCGAAGTACATGGCCAAGATAGCGCAGTCTATTTTTCCGAATCAAATCAGACACGGAGACGTCGAGTGAACATCGAGAATACACTTCTGCGTTCGATACATGATCGAGTGGATTGACTTTTGCAATTCTACGTAGACATCGTCGCACAAAAACATCAAGTTGATTATTTGTTGTAAGTTTTTCAGGCCAGCACTCGGATCCATACAGTAGTACTGGACGAACAATAGACGAATATATTCGGATCTTTGTTTTAATAGATACATTATTATCACGCCAGAGGGAGTTTAGACGCGAAAAGGCGAAACCAGCCTTTATTATCCGGCTTCGAATGTCGTAGTCACATCGGCAGTCTACGGAAAACACTGATCCAAGATAGGTGAAAGATTGTACATGTTCAATAGTTATACAATTAATAATAACTGAGCACGGAGGGGAGTTTATGGCGAGTAGTTTACATTTCGGTAAGTTAAGGAATAACCCATATTTCTTTGCTGTCTCGCCTATGCGGGTTGCTGTACGTTGCGCATCCTCAAATGATTCTGACATTCGCGCACGACTGACACAGTATTTTCATACATTGCACCGATAAGTTCACACTGGTGTTTAGGAATGCCTAAGGTATGGAGGAGCTTCCAGATGAATAGTCGATTAACTTGGTCAAACGCCGACTCGAAATCCAAAAATAGTAATATTAACGGTTGTTGATACTCTTGACGGACATCCATCAGAACGCGAAGGGTGAATATATGATCAATGCATCCTCGATTTGGTGTAAATCCAGCTTGATTTTCTCTTGTTTGAATTAGCCGTAACGGCCTAATTCTGTTCAGAATTATGCCTTCCATGATTTTATATACTACATGTAGGAGAGATATGGGTCGATAATTCGAGCATAATGAAGCATCCCCCTTCTTCAGTATTGGAATTATAACTGAAGTTTGCCAGTCCATGGGAACCTAATTGTGATTCCAGATACAATGGAACAAATCGGTCAAATATTTGACAACTTTAGGACCACCATATTTGAGAAATTCTGGATGTATTTGATCATGTCCCGCAGATTTTCCGCATTTCAGTGTATTAATTATTTGACTGACCTCAATACTTGATGGGGGTTGCCGTCGATTTCTAACACTTCTGTATGCATAGTACATACTTGGCGATTCCAGGATTTGTCATTACTACATGAGTTTGTTGAAGTGTCTGTCCTCTTGTAGAGATTTGTAAAATGAGCTCTCCAGCGTTCTAACCGTGCAGACTTTTCGAATATTTTATGTGACATATCGATATTCTACAACTCTGTGACTCCACTCTGCTGTGTAGGTGTGTAGTATCTTCTTATGAGACCAAAGAACTTACGCGCATTACCATTGTTAGCTGCCTTTTGGGCTTGGTTTGAAAGTTTTGTCCAGTATTCCTCTTTATCATGACGTATACTTGCGCGTAATTTGCGAGCAAGAGTTGTCGTCTCTACGTTATTTCCTGCAGCCATGCTTAACTTTCTTTGTTCGGAGATCATTATAGATGTTGCACTTATCCAATCGTTCCTACGACTTTTGCGATAAGGAAGAATATCATGACCCGAAGAACATAGTGTGTTCTTGAGTGTTGACCATCGTTCACCAATCTGACAAACATCTTCATTTCCATCCGATACTGGTAAAAACTTAAACTCAAGCTTGCGTGATACATTGTCAATGAATCTACTACGTATGTAGTTGTTTTATAGCAGCCGTACTTTTGGTTGTATTAACTTTGTCCTTTGTGACTTGGGTTTGAATGTTGCTTCAATATCCATTATTACTAGCGAGTGGTCTGTCAATACATCAATTCCCCAATACGAACGGCAGTTTGTGATGGCTTTTCTACACCGTAGACGAACCAGAATAAAGTCAATTTGATTGCGGTCCTCGCCGTTAGGATATGTCCATGTTACTAGATGCCGTTTCCGGTGCTGGAAGCAAGTGTTCATAGCTATCAAACGATGCATGTACATCAAATCAAGCAGTTTGTTACCGTTTGCACACATTTTGCCAATTCCATGTTTTCCAACAAAGGGTGCGGTCAATTCACCTGACCTAAGTTGAGCATTGAAGTCGCCGGCGACCACAAGAAAATCACGTGAGGGAATTGTCAGTAGAACTTCATCAAGTTTCTGATAAAATTCACCAATTTTTACTGGAATTGTAGCATTTGTTGGGCCATATGCACAGATGACAGTCCAGTATGAATTTTTGCCTCTCAGTCGTACATAAGCTAATCTGTCGCTAACTGGACTCCAGTCAATCAAGTAGGGCATAATAGATGGCCGAATCAGAATGGCTACACCACGTTGACCGGAACCATCCGTGGGTCCAGAAAAGAGCATTGTATAGTATCGTGAGCTGTCAGGGACACCGACGTTGACCGACCCAGCATCTGGAATCCGGCACTCAGTTGCACAGCATATGTCAATGTTACGGATATCTAGAGTTCTGGCCAATAAGATCGTTTGAGCGGGTTGTAATAGTGTTCTTACATTTATAGTCGCAATCTTCAACTTTTTGTTTCGTAAGAGTGATTTTGGAAGATGATTTTCCTTCCTGGTCAGGCACTCAGGGATCGCATGACTAGTCGGACTCACAAAATTAGTTTGTTCGGGAGTTGTTTGCATTTTTTGCATATGTAGTTTCTTCGTGTTTACTTTCATTGATGTTTGTTGTTGTAGGCTGGGATACCACTTGAGTTCGCCACACTCAAGGGGGCAATTATAAATTCTATCGTTATATAAATATAAACTGTAAAAATCTTATAATTATTTATTATTTATAATTATATCTTTATTTTTAATTTATATCTCGTTTAAAATATGTAGACCTAGTTAGATGATCTGATATGTATTATTGATGCGACATTATTATTTTTGTTTTTTATTAAGTTTGAAAAACATTTGTACTTCAATTCGGCAATTATTTCTTAAAGGCTTTGTATACCTACTATACAAAAACTGCTAAAAATAAAAACTCATCGTAGCACAGGTTTATAAAGATTAGTGATAAATTATAAACTTTAACATTTGCCTGTCATACGGTTAGCTTTCTAAATCTACGACGACAGTTTAATGACAATAAACTTTATTTGATTCGCTAAGTACTTTTTCACGATTTCATTAGTTTCATTTACATCAAAAGCATATGAAATATCAACAAAGATAATAATACTGAATAGCTTACTGTCACATGCTAAGACTAGGTCGTCATTGCAAACTTTTTGTTATGCGATTTCGCTTGAGTAAAATTGACCAAAAACATACTGAAATGGGTGATAAAAGTTTTATACATGAGACATTTACATACTTATATCATACATTTATATTGTTTTATATTGTTTACTTATTAGTACACAATCACTCACTGTGATTAATAAAATATTTACATATTTATATTATATTTATATTGTTTTATATTGTTTACTTATTAGTACACAATCACTCACTGTGATTAATAAAATATTTACATATTTATATTATATTTATATTGTTTTATATTGTTTACTTATTAGTACACAATCACTCACTGTGATAAATAACATAGAATTAGTGATAAATTATAAACTTTAACATTTTGAAGTGAGGTGCAACACATTCAACTTCTAACTTTATCGGTTATTCGGTAAATTTTAATTTTTGAAGTGAGTTGCAACACATGTTTGAATTTACAGTAAATTTATTATTAGATATGGAATTTGCTTCTTATGGAATTAGCTAATATGGAATTTACTGTAATTAGCTTCTTATAGGCAAGAAACTAATTAAAAAAGCTGTTTTTTTTTCTAAAGTGGTTTAAATATTTATAAATGCCATTTCGATTTTAAATTAATAAGAAATCAAAACGATGCCTTTAAAGTATCCAAGGTCATCTTTGATATTCTTTGTACATTGTTGATTTTATTATATTAATGGAGAACCATGTCTTAAAAAAACAATTTATCATTGATAAAGAAAAATATCAAAGTCGAAAAAATTATTGAAAAATATCAATAATTGATATTGATATTTTTATAAATTCAATTATTGATATTATTGAAAAATATCAATTGAATTTGAAAATTTACAATATAAAATATGGTTAAAATTTACCCAATTTTATTACAATAGACACGTATAAAATTATTTTTGGATTAAGCATAAAAAATGACTATTCGTTTTCGCTTTAATTTAACAATCTAGCAATTTTATAAGGATGTAATCGCTGCATCAAATCGAGTCATATAACAGCGTTAATTGACTGTGAACATCAAGTTCACAGTAATATGTTAAATTACTTGATATGTTTTATTGCATTTAAGCTGAGAAATCTCTAATAGTCAGAATTGTTTGAAGAGTATAGTTATGCTAGTATTAACTTTGACATTCTGATAAAATTACATTCGTGTGCCACGTAATCTGTTTATTAGGCATTATTAATTATCCACACGATATTATCCACACGATAACTTTGACATTGTAAAATAAGTAAGATTCAAACTGGTTATTTGTGATTGTCAAAGATGAAGCATTTTGATTCATTTTATTAATAAAAATATTTATTGATAAAATGTTTATTTATTAATAAACTAATTTATTGCGGTATTTAAAATGTATGTATCTTTATTTAGTTAAATAAAGATAGTTGATGTGTTTTCTATTTATAAAGAATAACGACTTCATATGATATCATAACTCTTGTAAATTATGTCTAAGTTCTTATAGATGCCCAAATTCAAAGCAATTAGTATAAATCAAAATTTTATAACTGTCAGATAGTATCGTAATTTATTAAATAATCGCATATTTGATATAATTATCAAATATTTAAATTTCGTCTAGATTAATTCTCTTGCACTGGAATCAACTATAATTCGTTTATTGATAAAGGGCGTTGTAAAGGTTAAATAAAAATTAAATCTCTATCGGTATGTAAAGTGGGCAAATAAAATCAAACGCTACAGTTTGAATAATATTAGTTGCTTGACATTTAGAAGTTTAATTTTCTAACTAAAAAATGACATTTTCTAATCAACAAATACCAAAATTAAACGGTCAAAATGACAATTGAATTCATTTATATCGTCTCTGGCTTATTTCTAATTAGAAATGAAGTAAAATTTACGGAAGATATTTGCTTACATTTAAATTTAAGTATAATTATAGTTAGAAGCAATTATATTTATTTTAATATACTTATAAAAATGTATAATATACTTATTAAATTATACTTTGTTATACTTATTTTAAAACAAAACATATTCAAAACGTGAAAAGAGTACCATTTGGCAACACAATAAAAAGCGCAAAAATATCTTATGATATTTCGATCTTGGCATATAATCTTCAGACATCTTTAAAATAAAAAATACAAATTACATAAAACTGTAAGTTATTTAATTTAGAATATTTAATTTTTTTGTATTTGCGAATCCTTCATCTTTGCGATTAATAGTAGGATTCATCTCTTTGATGAATATCTATTAACGTCTAATACATTGTCTGTGGCTAATCAAGATAAAAACTTAAGCTTTTTACGCTGTTATCCTTTGTAATTACGTGGTTATATTTTATCGAATTATTTAATTATTTTTATATTTCGATCTTGACATAGATCATCATCAGACATCTGTAAAATAAAAAATACAAATTACATTAAACTGTAAGTTATCTAATTGTGTAGTATTTAAAAATTAAAAAATCTTTAATGTCTACGAATCCTTCATCTTTGCGATTGATAGTAGGATTCATCTTTTTGATGAATATCGCAGTTAGAATTCGTAAATTCACAACATTACGTTAAGTCATCATGTAACGAATTAGCCACATAATATTGAAAAAGTGTACGATTCAAAGACACTTGCACAACACTGTATACCAATTCACATGTACAAAAGCTGAATGTAAGGTCAGTTCTAACAACATTTATATTGGTTACACGACGAAACAGTTGTATTCACGAATGACTCAACATTCATATAGCAGTGCGATTAAGAAGCATATCGAGAATGAACATAGCTAGCATTAACGTATCTGAAAAGGAAATAATTGATAATACAAAGGCTTTAATGAATTAACGTAATGTTGTGAATTTACGAATTCTAGAAGCGATATACATCAAAGAGATGAATCCTACTATCAATCGCAAAGATGAAGGATTCGTAAAGACATTAAAGATTTTTTAATTTTTAAATACTACTAAATTAGATAACTTACAATTTAATGTAATTTGTATTTTGTATTTTACAGATGTCTGAAGATTATATGCCAAGATCGAAATATCACAATAAATTTTTGAGCTTTTAATTGTGTTGCCAAATGCTACTCTTTTCACGTTTCGAATTTTCTAACACAATCACAGCTACTAGAATTATTTATTGTATTATTTAATTATTAAATATTTATTATATTATCTATGTCAAGATCGAAATATCACAATAAATTTTTGAGCTTTTAATTGTGTTGCCAAATGGTACTCTTTTCACGTTTTGAATTTTCTAACACGATCACAGTTACTAGAATTATTTATTTTATTATTTAATTATTAAATATTTATATATCATCTATGTTAAGATCGAAATATCACAATAAATTTTTGAGCTTTTAATTGTGTTGCCAAATGGTACTCTTTTCACGTTTTGAATTTTCTAACACGATCACAGCTACTAGAATTATTTATTTTATTATTTAATTATTAAATATTTATTATATCATCTATGTCAAGATCGAAATATCAAAAAACGGTAGCTATAATAGTTAGTGTGGTTGTAACATATTTTAAATAAGTATATAAAAGGTATGTTATTACTTCAATTAGTGCAAACCTTTTACTATCTCAGAAATTTAAAAATGAAGTTTATATAATAAATTCAAAAGTTACATTAACCAAGTGCTTATTCGTGTGAGACATGTCAATTATAAAAACAGTTCAATTTTTAAATGGAGATTGGGCACTAACAGTTATTTTCTTAAAACTTAAAATTTTATCGATAAAATTATTATGTCAAGATCGAAATATTTAGAATTATTTAGAATATATTTATTTTTAAATTAAAATTAAAATTTTATTTAAGAGTTGCCTCAATTGTTTCTTAATAAACAAAATGTTTTCGAAGTACAAAATACTCTTAAGTTACATTTATTAATTTTTGTTAAATATTTAATAAAAATGTGAAAATGCAAAATAGTATAATTTTAATGACTTTAACAGTGACTTTAGCATTCTTCTTGATCGCCCGGCTGACTCTGACTCTATCACTTTAACTAATCTTTTTTTTCTGATTTTAACTATAAATTACTTTCAACCAGCCCAACTCATATTCTCGGCGGTGATCTCGACATCATTGCTGTCCCTATCTGCTTTAACGACGATACTTCCTTGTCAATTACTGATCCTGGTTTATCCGATCATTTCCTTGTCACTCTTACTCTTACTCGTCCCCATACTCCTTCTCCGCCTCCACCAATATCCACACCAAGTCGACCCTGGAAACTTCTCGATATCCCTATTCTCTGCACAGCCTTATTCAATTCTTCACTCTTTTCACTTCCTCTTTGCTATTATTTGTTGTATAATAACTTCAAAACGTGGAAGGAGTACCATTTGGCAACCCAAAAAAAACACAAAAATTTCTTGTGATATTTCAATCTTGACATAGATCATCATCAGACATCTGTAAAATAAAAAATACAAATTACATTAAATTGTCAATTATCTAATTTAGTAGTATTTATTTTTTTAATGTCTATACAAATTCTTCATCTTTGCGATTGATAGTAGGATTCATCTCTTTGATTAATATCGCTTCTAGAATTTGTAAATTCACAACATTACGTTCTTTCATTAAAGCCTTTGTATTATCACTTATTTCCTTTTTAGATACCTTAATGTTATGTTCATATTCCATATGCTTCTTAATTGCACCGCTATATGAATGTTGAGTCATTCGTGAATACAACTGTTTCGTCGTGTAACCAATATAAATGTTGTTATTTTTATTTTTATTAATTTTAAGGATTTAAATTTAATAAATTTTCATTTAGAAGCGAAATTAATTAAATTCATATTTACTTTTTTTTCTGTACTTTATTTTACGTTGAAAAACAGTATTCTTACTCACTGCGGTACGCATACAATCTTAAAATCCGGTCGAATTATTTCATGATAATTATTCAAATAATATATTGAGTAACTAAAAAGATATAAATAAATAAATTGAGTTGTATGTTCATTTTCAATGTTTATATTGCAATTAATACTTGATTATGAAGTGTTCGACTTGCTACATCCAAACCTGCTCTAGTTAAAATACTTCGAATGTATAGCATATCCTTTATAACAAATACTTTATCTCGTATGAATTGCATTTTTTAGCTTGTTGTGTATGGCATGTATTTTACTTTTACCAACGTATTTGTTTGACTTTTACATTCTACTTATGTTTGAATTATTTTGGATAATGTAAGTTCAATCATAGTTTCTTCCTTTTATCTATTTCTCATAAAGTTAAGTGCATTTCTGATACGAGATTATAATTTAAAAAGTGCTTTTGCACACAACTTACAAAACTTTAAATATTTTGTATGAAAGCCAAACTATACAGTTAAAAAAATCAGATCGCGGAAAAATTACAAATATGTTGCAATTATTTTGTACATATGTTTAAACATCGAGGGGGATAATAAAATAAGAAATTATTGTTCACAAATTTTCGACTATTGCTATATTCCTTTTAAAGTGTAATGCTTTAATTAGTCCTTCTAAAACGTTATGTTATTATTGTTTATAATCAAAGTTATAATGCTCTTTAATTTATATAATGACTATATTTCTACAACATACATCATATTAGTGATGCTTAATACTTGCCTATTTGATTATGTGGTATATTGATATGGCCTTTTAATATTGCTAAACAGGCAGCCGATGAAATATTAAATATGATGTATCGATTAACAAAATGGACGTCTCTTTATAAAATAAACGTTAAATATAAAAGGAAACTTCATTCTAAAATAGACATACCATATTAAATGTACGTTCAATATGAACTAACATTCCTGCCCTTGTACAAGAGGACATAATGCTAAACGAAAAAATAAGATAAGATAACTGAGTCTACGTATTTTATATCATTTATAAATTAAAAATAGATTATTATAAATAAATTATTATAAAGAATTTTATGTTTATTATATTATGTTTTATTTATTTTATAATTATATTAAATACGTAGACTCTGTTAGCTGATTTAATTCATTAATGTGTGATATCAAATACGAATCAATAATATTTTGTTGATTTATACTTCCCCCATTATAAGAAAAAAGAAAAAATCCATTAAATTCACTTGAAAATTAGCAGAAAAAATCAGTAGAAAAAATCAGATCAGATGACTTAGTCTACGTATTTTATACGATATATAAATAAAAATAAAGATAAATAATAAATAATTATATAAAATTTTATTTAATGATTTTATTTAATAATTTTATTAAAAGTCAATTTCATTGCAATTTCATTATTGAAATTTAAAATAAAAGTCATTTTTATGAATTGACTAATAAATACCCAACGTTGTAACAGAATATGGATTAGAGGTAATCAGGAAGAACTGCTATACTATCAGGTTTCGGCCCCTAACTCCTCTACCCAACATAGCAGCGTGGCCAAATACGTGTCAAGGACGTATTTCCTCTGATGAAATTTGATTATATTGTATCTTATTCTAATACAAAGTATGTTATTTAATATTCATGCAAGACTTAGTCTACGTATTGGTCTACGAACCAGCTCTACTTAGTCTACGAACCAGCTTATGCTGGTTCGTCTTACTTGATCGTCTCCTGGAGTGCTCTGATTCTCCATTGTTGTCTCAACGTCTGATCCGTTATGAACTTTCACGTTCTCCATGACCGCTTGTGCTTGACTATTTTCTGCTTTTAGAGTGATATCCGCCAAATTCACGTTCGAGAATGTTTCAACATTGTTCAATGATTCCGCTTGCCTCATTTAAAACGTTCGTTGTACATTAGTTCTTGTCGGACCCCTGTTGTTTTGTGGTGTTAGGCTTGGTTCGTATTTTCCTCCCGTATTCTTAAATCCAAGGCATGTCTCATGCGATTTCCACAATTCGTTATTATCAGGTTAGATCCCCATCCGGTCTGTTCGACAATGTTACCTGTACTACTACATCGATTTCATTAGTCGCGCTACTATACCTTTTGCCCTTTCTCAAAGTTTCGTGGTCTCGCACCATAATAATGTCTCTCTCTTTTTGATCTTTACGATTTGAGTAGTTTGTCCTTCACATATCTGGTCGTATGTGATCCCAGACTGTTCTAATTCTACGTCCACATAACAGCTCTGCAAGTGCTTTTGTTGTATATTCTTGTGGCGTGTTCCGGTATGCCATTAAAAATTGTAGGATTGCTAATGAATTATTTGAGGATTGAGATTCAAACTTGACCCGTCTTTTCCAATTTAACGCTCTACCAAACCATTGGATTGTGGGTGATAAGGCGATTCTAAGATGATTTTTATTCAATTTCTTTGACAGAATTTACGAAATTTAAATGACTGAAACGGGGGTCTGTTGTCTGAAATGATTTTTTCTGGTACTATCCATCGTGCGAATTGCTCTCGAAGCAATCCTATTGTTTCCATAGCCGAAACATTAGCTATCTTATTAACTTATGGCCACTGACTGAAGGCATCAATAATCACCACATACATGTGTCCCAAGATCGGACCAGCGAAATGTACGAGGATACGTTGCCATGCTGATTGAGGAATGTCTCATTGGTATAACGGTTGTGATTGCGCCGCTGCCCTATGCGTCTAGAAAGACATAGCTTTCTATAAAATTATTTAATCCAGGCTACCAACAATATAGTCAAGATATGCTTTTCATTGAGCATATTCCAAGATGTCCCAAATGTAGCGTCTTTACATCATGTGTTCGCAACGTTACATGAACTACGATTCGGTGTAACCATATCATTCCATTTTCGGATGATAATTCGTTTTTTTCGAGCCACGTATGCTGTAATTGATCTTCACATTTAATCGACTAACCACTTTCTAAATATCATCTTACTCACTGTATAATTGGGTCATTTAAGCTCGCTGTGCGTAATTCGTCTGCTAAAAATTTGATATTTGCTGCGCCATGGTCGATCAACATGTGTTCTCTATCCTTATCGACGTTCTCTTTATCCTTCAGCATTCTTATCTTCCCTGCTGCCTTTGTACCCTGAGATGCTACATTTTCCGACCAAGGTAAACCAAATGTCTTGATTCAAGATCTAAAAAACAAACACCGTTCCAAGTATCCTGCAATTATAGCACTTAATCTCATTGTCTTTGAATTTAATTCTACTTCCACCTGACACTTACCCATGATAGTCAAGATATATTCCCCATACGTTTTCAAAGTTACAGCGAGGCGGACTGGCGGTCTTTCTATTAAGCACCACGTTTCTTTGGTGATCACCGTTAAGCTGACTCCTATGTCAAACTCCATGTTACAATAAACACTGTTTAGCGTGACCAGAATTGTCGGTACCATATTGTATATTCCAACCACGTTCATATTAGTCAAGTAATCTAAGCGATCGGTAACATCTATCGTTAAAATCTCATTAACATGTCTACTGCGACAGCAAATAGCGAAATGGCCTTTTTTATAGCATCGCCGGCACTCTCTATCCAATGCTGGGCACTTCTGACTACGTGCGTGTCTACGACCACATCGTTCACATACATTTAAGACTCTTCTGCGTTGTGTGATATGCCCTTGTTTTACAATCGCAATATCTGCCGGCTCATCTTTCGCCGATATTGGTTGACTCGAAAAACTTGAAGTTAGTGATGTCGTGTTCATTCCTGACTGTCATTCCTTCTGTGATTGTTGGAGAAGCTCATATGTATTGCAAATCCTCGATACGTATTTTAATGATGGATTATCCAACTACAGCAATGTATTCCGGACATAATCATGAGGTGTATTCATAATAATATGATCCCGTATATGGGAATCCACTGCTTGTTTTTCATTTACAATTTACGGCTCGAAGAATTTGCAATGTCTTGCCTTTTCTCTTAGACGAACATCCCACTTGGAATATGGTAGTGTCTCATTCATTTTGCATTGGTTGAACTCGTATCTTGCAGTCAACACGTGATCAGCTTGTTTAAAATGTTTGTTCAGTTGCTCAACTAATAATTGCAACTGCGTGTTCTTCAATTCCTCGTCCCACATTGAGTTGTGTTATTAATTGAAAACCGGCGGTGCCAATCCACGGCATAAATAGCTCTTAACAGGAATATTGGACGACTAAGACATGATAACCGGTTAAGTACCTATATTTTGATGGACATTAGTCTTGTGTTAAATAGAATTTGTTCATGCTGCTTGTGTCTTTGTGATTCCTTCAATCCGAATAGAAATAGACGGGAAAAGTAATGCATTTATATCATTATCACCTGCAATGAAGGAGTTTGGTTTATGTGCGCTTGATAAAAGTGCTTTTAAATCCTTCTTGTTAGGTCCTGGTGAGCGAATTATTCGTGATGAATACTCTCATCAGTGTTAATTTCTAATACATGGATGTGTACAAGAAGGACTTATTGATCTGTCTTGAGGTGATGAATTTCAATCCAGTTTTGCAGCAGACCCCTAATGATGAGAAAATTAATACATTTATATAATTTTATTATTGTTAATTTTTATGATCAATTTTATTATCTTATTGTTATAATTTTGTGTTTTACTGCTTGATTTTTGATTTTGTTCTTATAGTTGATCATGTTAATTTATTGTTTCGCTTTATTTTATAATGTTTTTACTGTTTGATCGCTTTCTTTTCTCGGGTATTTTTTCTTTTATATGTTTGTAGCAAGACACATCATACAAATACATGTTTATATTATTTTAATGTATAAAACTGTAACAATTTTCTTTTCCTGATGATGGCAGTTGCCATTGAAATATTGAATAATTCCTTTAGTCTTTGATTTTCTTTTGTTCCAATAAATTAACATTTTATTTTATAGCTAAATTTTAATTTGATATATATTATGAAATCTTAAATATCAATTATTTATTATTTAATTATTAGAATTTTAAACAGCATTATTTTTAATTTATAAATAATATAAAACAAGTAGACTCAGTTAGTTGATCTGATTTATTTAGCATTGCTTTTTAATCTATAAATAATCTAAAATAAGTAGACTCAGTTAGCTGATTTGATTGGATTGTTCGAAAATGTTCAGGGGAAATTGACTGGTGTGACGCCACTCTTGCAATTTGTGTTTGCTTGGAAATATAAGAAACATCGTCGAGGATGCAGTATGTTTGCGGAAGAAAACTGACTTTTTGCATACACCACTCTTGCAAACACCATTCTTGCAACTGGTGTTTGCTTGGAAATATGAGGAAACATCGTCGAGGATGCAGTATGGTTGCGGAAGAAGACTGACTTTTTGCATATCAATGTTGTATAGCTAGAGGATATAAATATAGGAATAAATCTATCTTTAAAGTGAGATCTGAAATAACTTGGGAATACAGAGGAAAGGAAACTTTGCCAATTTTAATTTTAAATCGGAGAAAACATGTGTGGGTCAAACCAGGAAACTGTCGAAGTACTACACAATTAAAAAAATCATTACGGGCATAACATCATATGCGATTGTTGAGATACGCGGAATATCACGACTTGAGCGACATCAGTCAGGTTGTTGAACCTTTATTAGTGTGTTCTGAACAATCAAAATTAATCAGCGAGCGGGACTTGACAAACAAACACAGATGACGAAGCAGAGGTAGTCAAATTTATTGAAATAGATTCAATCGGCGAGGCAAGCGATCAGGATTTTCGGTTGGTGCGATAAAAAATACTCACTGTTTTTTACCTATTTAGACATCTAAAACGTAAAAATTAAACTTTATAACAATCAACCAAATCAGCTAACTGAGTTACGTTATGTGAATAAGTAAAATATTAACACATCAGTCGGAAGAAGAATTTTTTAAATTCGAGGAAATTGGTGACTTAAATATCTTCAATATTATTATATATCATAAATCCTAAGCTAATAAGTTTTTATATATGTTATATATAATTTATAAGTTATATAAGTTGTTATAAATATATTATTTCATTAGTTGGCTCTTTCTCCGAGAACATTAAGAAAAATATTATTAATTTTGAATTTTCGCTAATGCGATCTGCCTCTTCAGAAAACATAAGTCTTTGACAAATAATGACAATTATTTAAATTGATATGTTGTTCAACCACACTCTTATCCGGTGGTAATTTTAACCATCAATTAATTTTATTGCCTTGCATGGCTGATGCAATTTCGATGTGTACCGCCTCCTTGATTAAACGACGACGTGTATCTGGATCGTATTCAAGAACAGTTATATTGTCCAAATCAATCTTATGTGACCTGTTTAACCAATGATTAAATATTGCTGAAGAAACGTCGCCTCTTTTAAGATTACCCTAGTGTTGTTCAAGTATCTTCCTTAGTCATTGTTTGGTTTCGCCGATGTGAATTTTGTTGCAATCTTTACAAGGGATGCGACATACTACTTCATATTTTGAATATGCTGGTTTTGTTTTGAAAAAGAAGGTCGGAGACGGTCGTTTTTTCTAATAAATTATATTTCGTTGATCATCACTCTTCAGTGAATCGATCAATCTATTATTATACTCTTCCGAAATTTAAGTGGTAGAATCAAATCAGCTAATTGAGTCCACGTATTTAATCTTCTTATTCTTCTTAGCGTTTATCCCGTATGACGGGGTCCGCTTGCCACGATCGTTGACGCCAAAATGCCTTCTTTGCTGCGTCTTTGGGCGTGAGTCCGACCATTTTCATGTCCTTAAGAAGGGTATCCATCCATCTTTTCTGTGGTCTTCCTATTGGTCTCTTTCCGTCGACCTCGATTTGAAATGGTGCCTGCGCTAATGTGTTCACGTCTGCCCTCATTACATGTCCATACCATCGCAGCCTTGATTCTCTCAGTTTGTCTGCTATGGGTGCTACGCCAAATCGCTTGCGGATGTCTTCGTTACGGACATGATCTAGGCGAGTCTTTCCTGCGATCCACCTTAGCATTTTGGTTTCCATGCATCCAAGCTTACGTTCTGCTTCTGCTGTCATTGCCCAGCACTCAGCACCGTACATTGCTACAGGCCGTATTACGCTTCTGTAGAACTTCGATTTGAGTTTGTCTGGCATGCGTTTGTCGCACAAAACTCCAGTGGCTGCTCTCCATTTTGTCCAGCTTGCGTTGATGCGAGTGGTGACGTCTTTTGCCACTCCTCCTGTGCTGGAGATGACTGATCCCAGATATTTGAACGCAGTTGTCTTTGGCAGAAGCACGCCATTAACTGATATGCTTACATCTTCGTTCTGGTTCGTCGTCATGTACTCTGTTTTGGCTGTGTTCAGTTTCAACCCAAACTGTGCCAGGCGATCGTGCCATTGCTGAACTTGTTGCTCGAGGTCATGTTTGTCTTTAGATACCAGCATAACATCGTCGGCATACAGGATGGTCCATGGTGCTTGTCTTAGAAGGTCTTTCGTAATCACGTCCATAACTATGATGAATAGTAATGGGGAGAGTGCAGATCCTTGGTGCACACCGACTGAGATTGGAAATTCTCTGGATTTTCCCGCTGCTGTTAGCACATTGCTCGTCGTTCCTTTGTACAACATCTTCACCCATTCGATCAATTCCTCCGGTACTTTTCTGCGTCTCAAAGCGTACCATATAAGCTTATGAGGTACTCTGTCGAACGCTTTCTCAAGGTCCAGAAAAGCTACATGGAGGGGCTGCTTCTTCTCTCTGTGTTTTTCAAGGAGTAGTCTGGCTGAGTGTATTGCATCGATGGATCCACAGTTGCGCACAAAGCCTGCCTGGTTGACACTTAGTTTGACGGAGTCACGGATTCTCTTGTCGAGCACTCTCTCGAAGATTTTCATGGTGTGACTGAGAAGACGAATTGGGCGGTAGTTTTCACAATCTGCTGGGCTTCCTTTCTGCTTCCAGATTGGGATAGTTATGCTTCGACTCCAGTCTTCTGGCACCTCTTTTGCGTCAACAATCTTCTGGAGAAAATTAGTTAGCCATGGTGTCCACTCATCCGGATTGATTCTCCAGAAGTCCACCGCTAAATCATCGGGTCCGTTGGCTTTACCCGGCTTCATCTTCATCATTGCCTCTCTGACCTCTGCACCATTGAGTGGATCGACTTGTGTGTGATTTGGAGTCCCCTCTGGTATTGGTGGATGTTCAAACTCTTCTGTAAAGATGGCTTTAAAATATCTTCTCCATCTCTCCAGCACGTCTTGTGGGTGTATAATGAGTTTTCCCTGCTCATTGCTGATACCATGGAACTTCTCGATGTCTGCTGCCTTCTTCCGTCTTAAACGGGCTAGTCGGTACACGCCTTTTTCTCCTTCTCGAGTGTCGAGCTTTTGGTAGAGGTTATCTAGGTGGTTACTCCTAGCAATAGCCACTTGTTTCCTTGCTTTCTTTTTCGCTCGGTGATATTCATCTTTGTTCTCCTGTGTTTGTGCTATCCGGAGAGCCTTGTATGAATTTTTCTTTGCCTTCACTGCGTCTTTGACCTCTTCTGTCCAAAACCAAGTTTCTTTGTCGATGTATTTTTGACATGGCTTGGTGGATCCGAGTATGTGCTTTGCAGCTAGGTGGATCGTGCAGCGCAACGCGGTCCAGGTGTCCTGTACTCCATGTATGCTAGGTAGTCTTATCCGGGCCAGCTTTGCCTTTGTTCCAACTGTGTCTTCTTCCCTCAGTTTCCACCACTTGATTCGGCTCGTCTTTGTTTGTTCTGGCCTCGGTTTACGGGGGACTTCAATTTTCAGGTCACATATCAGTGGCTTATGTTGAGTCGCTGTGGTCTCTGATGGAATGACCTTTGTGTCTAGCACCGTCTTCTTGTGTTTTCGCCTCACCAGGACAAAATCAATTTGCGACTTCCTGATTTGTGAGCCCGTTCCATGGTAATATGTGTACAGGTGGCTCGGCCTTTTTGTGAAGTTGGTGTTGGTGATGGTGAGGTTGTGCGTAGTTGCAAACTCCAGTAGTTGTTCCCCTTCTGCGTTCTTCTCACCTATGCCATATCCACCGTGACATTCACTCTCATCCGTCTGTCCAACATGGGCATTCATATCACCGGCTATGATCACATAGTCTTCTTCGGGGACTTCTGCCATCTTTTCATCTAGCATTTCCCAGAAGTCCAGCTTCTCTTTATCTGTGCATCCTGTTTGAGGAGCGTACACAGAGAAGTAGTGTACGGTCGTTTCGCATAATGCCAGCTTAATCTTCATCAACCTCCCAGTGTATCGCGTCACTTCGCACACTTGGTCTCTGAGTCTCTCTGCTACGACAATGGCTACTCCGTTTCGTGCTGTCTCAGTTCCCATATAATACAGTTTGTATCCGTCTCCAATTTCCTTGGCTTTTCCGCCCTTCCATTTAGTCTCTTGTATTGCAAGAATGTCAATCTTTCTCCTCTTTAGGTCAGCTGCAATTTCTCGAGATTTACCCGTCAGTGTTCCTACGTTGAGCGTTGCAACTCGTACGTATGATTGGGCCAGATCACTTGCGTCTCGGCGTCGTCCTTCCGTCGTGAACCCTCGCTTATTTGCCGAACAGACCGGGTCTTGTCTGATCGCACATCCTCGTGAATTTTTCGAACAGGCCGGATGGCACCTCCTGAACGCGTCGTCTACAGAGGACGCCTTAGTATTGGCGGGGTCATTTTGATTAAACTTTATCATGGTTTGATGGTTGCGACAATTGTTTTCCCGACCGGCTGCCGCATGCCTGTCGTCGGTAAGGTCCGCGTTTGGTTCACGCTCACAGAGAGTAAGCGTTATCCAGTGGCACCACGAGGAGGAACGGACCGCACCACCAGTCCACGTATTTAATATAATTTTAAAATAAACAAAACATAATAATGCTAAATCAAAATTTAATAATTAAATAATAAAATTAATAATTGTTTTTAGATTTTCTATAATTTAAATCAAGTTAAAATAAAAAATTGAAATTTAAAATAAACGTCATTTTTATGAATTGACTAATAAATAACAGACGTTGTATCAAAATGACTTGTTGCGGTTGTCTATTTTGGTTTTCGTTGCCCATCACTCTTCAGTGAATCGATCAATCTATTATTATACTATTCCGAAATGTAAGTGGAAGAAAATAAATTGTTGCGGTTGTCTATTTTGGTTTTCGACTTTGGTCTTCACTCTTATTCTTTAAAGAAAAATGCTATTTGGTACGAAAATACCACGATGTCAACAGATCTAGTATAAATGACGGTATTTGTTTCGCTCAATAGATTAAAAAATATCATAATCGAATAGTATACTTCGAAACAGCAGATGTGGTGTCTCTGTTTACAAACATAACATTACAGCGAGCTGTAGAAATGATCGCCACATTATTGGAATAAAAATGCAAAGAGCCTAAATTAAGCATTAAAGCTTATACTTACTTAATTGAATGCTGCACTTCAAAATCCATTTTGAAGTCCATTTTTTATCAGCAAATAGATGGAATTTCAATGAGATCTCTTCTAGACCCATCGCTGGCAGATATCTACATGAGTGTCTAGGAAAAAACATTTACCATGATTTACCTGGTATTGTCCAATATCGGAGGTACTTGGACGACGAATTTTTTGTATTAATGGTTGAGCCAGAATCCTGTAATATGGATGTCTTGCTGAACATGAAAGATCCGGATATTCAATGGAATATTACATATGGGGATTCTCAAAAACATATTTGCTTTTTAGACGTTGACATATTTCGATAGCAAATGCTCGAGACAGACGCAGTAGATGCGTTCTAGAAACAGCGCATCTATTGGACATGGACAACTATATGATACTACACAAGTTTGTTGATAAAAATACAAGACTATTTCTATAGCTATAAAGATAGGTAGTACATCCACTAATTTAAGCAGAAACCAACCAAATGCAGAGTTAAGATTATATTGAGTCCAGTTAAATCAATGGGCGCACTGGACTCACTTTATTTCAACATATCTTTACTTTTATTTTAATTTAATTATTCATTTTTTTGTGAATAGGCTTATTAAATTTTTAATAGAATTTATTCTTATTTGCTTATCAATTGAGAAAACTGGATATCCTCTTATAGTGGTAGATCAGGCAGTTTCAACAGTCATAAAACGATTTTAACAGCAGACAGATTGAATTACACGGGACGACAATGTAGTCATAATCTACTACCAACTTGATTACCTGTTAATTTTGAAAATGATATTCGTATCATTAGAGACATTACACAACAACGCGAAAAAGGAGTCGATCCAAATAAACATATTGACATAGGAGGCTATTACATTAAAAGAACAATGGATCGCTATTCTCTATGAGAACGAGAACAGACACTGTAACAACCAGCAATGTTGTGTACAAATATACTTGTAATAAAGATGGCTGTAATGCCTCTTATATAGGGTTCACACGTTGTAAGTTGATCGACGGAATAAGACAACACGGATATGCATCTAGTGCAATCTTCAAACGCGCACAAACAAATCATTGCTCGGAAAAACCAGTGGCATCTGATTTCAAAATTGTTTTCGAGAGTAACAACATACAATTACTTCAAATGGCTGAGGCAATCACAATCAGACTATTCCATCCATCCATAAATATTAAAATACAATGAGATGGGATACGGTCTGAAACTGTATTGAATTCTTTCTTCTCTTTCCTCTTTTCTCTTTTATTTTAATGATTTTATATTTTAGATACCCTGATGATGGTCAATAGACCATCATCGATAGACCATATATCACCGAAATATTGGTTTCAGTAAATTTACTGTTCATCACAAAAACATTTTCATATCAGAAACCTGATAGCATAGCAGTTCCTCCTGATGACCTCTAATTCTTATTATGATACAACGTCTGTTATTTATTAGTCAATTCATAAAAATGACGTTTATTTTAAATTTCATTTTTTTTATTTTTTTATTTTAACTTGATTTAAATTATAGAAAATCTAAAAACAATTATTAATTTTATTATTTAATTATAATAAATATATTTTTGCATGAGCATTCATGCATACCATATAATATAAAATATAATACATTAAATAATGAAATTTTAAGAATTGCAACAATATGTAATGATATTGGCTTTCTTCAAAATCATTTAAATAATTTAATAGATGCATATTTTAAACTAGGTTACTATAAAAATAACATCAAGCAGAAAATAGTAAAATATATAAATCAACACAATAATATAAAGAATAAATTTAAACTCTTAAGTGGCAAATTTTTATGGATGGATAATAAATAATATACTTTGCATTAGAATAAGATACTAGATAGTTATTTCAGAGGAAATACATCATTAGCATGTATTTGGCCCCGCTGCTATGTTGGGTAGAGGAGTTAGGGGCCGAAACCTGATAGCATAGCAGTTCCTTCTGATGATCTCTAATCTTTATTCTGATACAACGTCTGTTATTTATTAGTCAGTTCATAAAAATGACGTTTATTTTAAATTTCATTTTTTTAACTTGATTTTAATTATAGAAAATCTTATAACGATTATTTATTTGATTATTTAATTATTAAATTTTGATTTAGCATTATTATGTTTTGTTTATTTTATAATTATATTAAATACGTAGACTCAGTTAGCTGATTTTACGGGCGACTTGGCACATTCAAGCGAGAATTGTTTAAAACAGTTATTAAAAGGATAATAATTTATTAATTGTTATTGTAATTTTAATCTTGTCTTCTTTTGTTATAAATTGACTGTTCACTCATTGGGCTCAATGGGCGATGATATTGAGACCAGTTAAATAACTGGGCTTACTGGGCGATGGTAATAGTTAGGAAATGAAAATTTGCTGTTTAAATAAGAATTTTTATCTGCAATCATTATAATTAAAATATCGATGGGATTATTTACAGTTATACGTGCACGTAATGGATCAGACACGTTGCTTATCGCCATAAGTAGCGTATTATATAATACGTTGCTTATTTTATATGAGCAACATATTATATAATTATAATAAACTGGTTAGTTAAAAATTGTCTTGTTTATAAATACTTACAATAATATACACAGTAATTTACAAAGATTATTACAATAAGATTTACAAACATTTACAAAGATTTACAAAGATTTACTACTGCAAAGAAAGACTTACTGATGCAAAAAAATACTTATTGTTGCAAAGAAAAATCCATACTGCTGCAAAGTATATTGTCACAAATTACGCGATATCTCTCTGCGATCATAAAAACTAAACTGCTTACAATCGATCGTCGAACAATCGAATCGAAAGTCGAACGTCGAACAGTAAATCAAATCATTTTCGAATGCATCTACTCACGCGCAGCGACATCCGCTTAAAAGAGTCAAGCGTGCTATTTGCCATCGTGATATTGCCTGCACAACCAGCGGCCTCCTAGAAAAATGTTCCAAGAAACGTTCGTAAAATGGTCAAATAGTGACAGATCTATCACTTCGGTCAGCGTTTCACTCTTTTTCACTCACGTTGGGAGGAGAACTAGACGGTTTAAGCCTGTTACACCTAAAAGATTTACCTGGTTGGCTGTGGGAGATGCTGCCAACAAACCGATAAAACACTAGTCAATGTAATTACTTTGTTCCTCTCTGGTCATGTTACTGATAATGTCCACCTGCCATATGATAAGCAAAACGGCTCGCCTTCAAAAATAGGTGGAGGAGTCTACGAAACTTTTTGTTGACAGACGTTTTCTGGCACAGCTCAGTGTCAGAGTTCCAAGAGGTATAGAGGCAGCTATCCACGCAACACGAGCATTTATACGAGACTCCACAAACCACGGGTGCTTGCTAATTAAGCTGAATTTTAAAAATGCTTTTAACAGAATCCAACGCGATATAGTGTTCGATACAGTCTCTCGGGAAATTCCGGAAATCTTCCATTTTGTCCTTATCTGCTATGATACACCCAGCACCATCCTGTCCGAAGATGAAATTATTTTATCGAATGAGGAGTAGAGCAGGTAGATTTTAATAACATTGAAGAACATTGTTATGTTCTTCAATTCTCGAGATTCCGACCGGCAAACCGCTCGGAATCTCAAGAAACGATGAAAAGCGTCCGGACGGCGTGACTTTGTTTACTTGAAGGGTATGTCGCATCCTCGTATGGTATTACAGTGCCCGAACAAGTTGTCATAATCATATCAGACTCAAATCGTGACAGAAAGACGCGTGGTAGCCAGTAGCGCAAAACATCGTAAACAGACAAAATACATCGCCATCAATGATCGATTGTTTAAATTCTTTCCCATCGCAATTGATACTATGGGTGCCGTAGGGCTGAATGCAGCCTCATTCCTGATTGCATTGGTTAAACTATTGGTGAGAACAACAGGCGAAAAACGCTCGTCAGCCTGGCTTATTCAGGGCATTAGCGTTGCGATCCAAATGGGCAACGGCGCCTGCTTGATGGAATCAATAAGGGATTAGGGCATGTATAGAAACTCGGAACGAGTAAACCTCGCATCCGAAAATTAATACGACATGCGTCATCATTCACCAGATCCATCAGTTACACAAAAGGCAACGTGAATTATCGGGGACGCCGATGACGAGATTTTCGGCCACGTTCGCGCGCCTACTACTTCGGCAAGCCCATCCATATGCAATATCAATCTACACGAAACTAGGGTCCTCATAAGCAGATACGATACATTTTGACCTTTCTATGGGATCAATGGAAACCACAACAGACAAATCAGGACTGAAACCATGATGGAAACAGCGATTAGTCCAGAGTTGCACGTGAGGCGGTTTCTTGGACAGAACACGACAGGAGCGCAGCCGTAGAACAATTAACGTGTGGTCTCAGATAGCAATGAAACCACTTAGTTTCATGAATTCCTAACGATGGACAGGGAGAAGGACGTGGTAAATAATTACACATAAAAAATTTACGGAATTTTGCAAAATTTAATATTTCTATATAGTAGCTATGCAGTTTCATACGAAATATTATAATTTTATTTATATTGAACAATTCAATTTCTCACTTATATCTATAAAGTTTTATATTTTTATTATTTAGTATTAATATTCTAAATATTAAATAAATACTAAATATAGTATTAGCATTTTTTAATATTAAAAGCGATCTCAGTTTTAATTTTCTTCGTGCTTATGTAAGCGTGCCCCAGAACGCATTTGAGACTTAAAAATAAATAAATTTTTTAAAATAATACCACGTTCTGCGTGGATTGTTGAATATTAGATCTGCACGAACTTTACCGGGTCATCCCCTATATCTCCGTCGTCGCTGAATTGTACAGACAAAAACAATTCAATTAAGCCTAAGAATTATGAATTCATGAAATCATTTGTGTGATCAGACTGTTAGCTCAGCTTCACAATTACTATTCAAACGGCGAATTGTTTTGAATTTGGATTGATCTTTTTTCTTTCATAATATACAGTGCGCAAACTTTGAGCTCGTAATATTGCCGACAAATAATAAAATAATATCAATATGCAGTTTTGCACTTGGCAGCAAAATTTGTAACGACTCAAAGTTATGGCTAGAGATGTGCAATTAAAGTGATACATCTAAACTATATGGTAGATATTTTCTTATATTTGACTTTCACTCGTTTTAGTAAGAATATAGAAACAAGCGAAATGTTTATTACAAATGTACAACATTTGATGACTCCTGTCCCCATTAACAGATTAAATATCATTTTTATAGACTCACTGATTGTCTCTAAATTACCAATGATATACTTCATATCAGCAAACGATTCCCATGATATACGTATTCTATTTTATGACTTGGTTTTCTCTATGTTCTAATTCTGAAAATCACTGTCGAAAAAAAGTTACATAAAAGTTACAATGCTGTTTGTAATTTGCATACCAACCATATAATAGACAAAATCCCATATAATAGACAAACTTTAGAGATAGCCATTGAAACAATTTTTCAAATGACACATAAATACATAATTCACAAAATTTAAAAAGACTAAATTTTTATTTTCATAGGTTACAACGATTTTGCGAAAGGTTTAAGGTTTTAATGTGGACTGAAATTTTCACACACCAAATCCTCATTTCCTAGGATTTAATATATTTCATATCTGCTTATACATCACAACGAAGTACACCTTTACGAGACATTGTTATTGTCCCTGTTCTAAGTTTGAATGTTGGAAGAACAATTTTGTTTTTCGATTTTCAGTTCTGAGCTGGCTCTAATTTGTTGCAATTTTGCTCTTTAGTCCTCGGAATGCTTGATATTGCTAATCATTGGGATTCTTTGAGAAATATATGTTGATATTCTTCAAATATATTCAGTTGCGAATACTCTTGTAGTCATTGACGAACATCTTTCCTTGACAAAATGCACTATATATTTTTATTCCTTAAAGGCTTGAATTGAAATTTTTGGAAAATAAGCGGACGTATATGTGTTAAATTTCAGCTATAACTATTGATATTGTATTCTTCCACGCAAATTCAGGTGTGTTTCCAAGCCTTCGATAAGACTAGTCGTTGGTGCGAAACAAAGTACCATCGATTAGTAAATATCAACACATTCGAATATAAATCCTATGTTTTATGTGTTTAGTTGAATAATATGTCGACAAAGGCTACCTATGAGATTTTGAAGAAATCCCAAGAATGAACATTTAAAATACTTTAAATTGAAACAAAAAACCAAGATTGAAAAATTTGATTGATTGAAATTGTCCAAGATTGAAAAATTGAACAAATATATTACAAAAATAATATTTACTCACTGTTTTTCCCATACTTCAACTTCATCTTCATTCATCGCTGAGTTGCATCTGTTCTTTACAAATCCGCTGTTAGCTAACAAATCCGCTGTTTATATCTTTCATCAATTCTTAGTTTGGTTCTCATGTTCCTGAAGTTACCGTATGGTATTCTATTAAATGCATTCTCAGTAATATTTCTTCATTTACTTTAATTCAGAAAACAAAACACGATGTGGTAGCTTTTCTGAAGAAAAAATAACCAAGAACCCAAGGCAACAGAGCAAAATACTAGATCTTGGGTGTAAAATTCAAGCATGACACGCATAGTGGCGACACTGAACAAATAGCATGAACATTGAACATTTAACCTTTATTTCAAAAACTATTCAAATTATACGCTACTAAAGACAACCCTTATACGAATGACGAAATTAAGATGATTAGTAAATCGTCGTTCAAGATTAACAGCAATGATGTCAAATTCCTATGTAGTTGGATCTGAACTAATAGGCTTATATGGTCACAAATAAATAATTAAATTCGTTGTTGGGCAAATGACTTAAGTTTATTCTTAGAAGTTAATAAGTGCATTTTCTAGTCATCATTGTTACTACTGACTAGATGCAAACAGAGTAAATAAAATTACCTGCTAAGAACCTGTTGAACGATTTCGGAGTGGCTCAATTCAAGTTATAATAAATATAAAACTACGGGCTACTCTAGTCGTAAATCTACTCAAGTGATGTATTAAACGAACTGTACTCATATATGATGATCACCAAATCAGTTAAGTCATAATTGCAGACAAATTTTCGCTATTATAAAATTAATAAACTCACAATGTGAAATCGAAAGCAATTACTTTTAAGATTATAAAAGTTTATATGTGTGAGTAGTCACTACAAACTTTGATAGACGACTATTACCGATGATTTAATAGAAATCTACGCATCTTAAAATATTTAAGAGAAAGTTGATAAAAGCAGAAATTGCTATCACAAGAATGACATAATATTATAAAATATCAAGCATTATTTATTGTAGCTATTATATTATTAAACAATGATAATAACTAAAACGATATTTTCTACTTAACTAAATCGATACAATTTGATTTAAAAAATTAAAATATTTTGCAAATTTTATTAATCTTTATTACTTCAGTCCTTGCAATTTTTTAAATAGAGTAACTAAGTCCTGGGTATCTGGTTCATTATTCGCGATTGAGTAACTTTTCGTCTCGTCACAATTTAATTTCTCGTTATCCATACATTTCTCCTTTGGAACATCCAAAGCTTCGATTGATAAATTGTCCACAACCTCTTCATTACATAATTCAATGCCTGTTAGTTAAAAACATTAAAATACTATTATAAACGTTAGTTTCGCCTTACCCCATTCGTTTGTTTCGTGACCGACATACACACCGGATTGTTCGGTTAGTTTATCAGTATAATCAAGGACATTTCCTATAGTCACAGTATTTGCTTGTGCCTAATTCGAATAATTTAATTGATCATTTATATCGCGTTTTGGATAATAGGTAAAATAATATGAAATAACAATAATATATGGTAATATACATATTTTAATTATTTATTTATTAAAAATATTATGATAATAGTGGCAAATATTATTATAATATTTTATAAAGCTGATATAAAATTTTATAAGGCTGATAACAAAAAAGTATTTATTGTTAATATGAAAGAGCGTTTAACCGACTAGGTCATTTTCAAGAAGAGAATAAACTAAAAAAATACCAGCACCAAAAAATTATATACAGGCCCTTCCTCGGAAAGCACGGATGAATTCACCTCAGTATTATGTACTTGATCAAAATAGAGGGAGAATATATTTTGTATTGGAATCAAATTTTCGATAGCTAACTGCTATCATCAGGATAAAATTATATAAAGCAGTCTTAAAAATTGCAAGTTATTTGATGATTACCATATAGCAGAAGTTATATCTAAGCATTTGCAGGAATAATAAGCGAGCATTCAACATTTTATATTTTCTTAAGGAGATAGAAGTCCACGGTGTGATAATGTTGATGACATCTTTCTTTTGGTATACCCTTGTAGTAGTCGTACAATTGTGATGCATGTAATGTACGTCCAGGAAAGAAATAACACCATTTTGTTCCACACATATGCTCCATGTAATTTTCGTATCGAAGTCGGTTAACATATCCAACACGTTGTCCAGGGCATAGCGTGATCCCATGATACACATAAACACGTCATCAACATATCCACACTAGTATATTAGTCTTTTTATGAGCGAATATACATTTGCTTCCACCTTCCTCTTAAATAAGTCGGCTAAAGTCGGCTCTAATAGGGAGCCTCTTGCGATACCGTTCCTTTGTACATATAATTTGTTGTCAAATGAGAAGGTGGATTCAGTTGGCATCGATCGGCTGATCTCAAAATCTAACTGGTTCAAGCCTACAAACTTTCGGCCTGGCTTTACAGCAGATAACGACGCGGCTTATGTAGAGGGATTGCTTGAATGGTAATACATATACAGGGCTGATATCAAACTGGAAACACACATACAGAGACAGTAGAGTGAACAATTGCAAATATTCGCAACGAAATCCTAATTAAGAGTGCAACATATAAGGTTAACATAGCACGACTGAAAGTAGTCTTCTCCATATTTAGGAGCATTTATGTAGTCAATACCTGTAACCGCGTTTTGGGACACGACTGGACGATAACAGCATGACCAGTACGGACGTTTTGCGCTTAGATCTTACGATCTGTACAACACAGGTATGCAGCTGTTAAAATATTAAATCAACTGTTTCGAAATACATGGATTGGATTGCCCGAAACGTAGTCGTCACACCTGCAATGCTAAGATTAATAAACTAATCAAGATAGCGCTTAAAGCCGTTGACGTCCCCTGTCACTATATCCAAGTGGTCTCAGCCGAATTGACAGTAAACGGTCCGTCGGTGAGTCTCTAATATTATGAGAGGGCAGAAATATCTTGGTTTGGAACTTTACAAAGATCTTAATTTGGAACTTTACAAAAATCTTAGTTTGGAACTTTACAAAGATCTTGGTTTCGAACTTTACAAAGATCTTTGTTTGGAACTTTTTGGCCAAGAGAAATGTTACCCGTGCAATCGATGGCGCATGATGTGCCTCGACAGATGATGGGGCATTGAAATCCACAAATACGATTGGATTGAACATACTCAATACTCATTTGTGGCTTGGCTACAGAGACATTTAGAGCATTAATTCCGTCAGCCACCAAGTTCTTCGAAGAAACAAGAAAGAGACTCGGCCAGGTAACTGCAGACAAGTGCGCAGGTTCATTCCTTATGTAGTTTCTAAGCGCTGCTGTTCAAATGGGAAGTGCATCATATATGCTGGAGTCAATCTTTGTCGCGTCCGCCGCGTAGACAGACGTCTACGACAAAAAATTATATAGCGTTGATGAGAAATCGTAAAGGTAGGCGTTTGATCGAAGAATGTCCGTCAACAAATTGGGTAACGGCGAAACAACCGCTGACGAATACATCGCTGATATTTCAACACTGAACAGCAACGGAGAAATTCCGCTTAAAACTCTGCCTTCTTCTCGTAACTTTTCGTCTCATCGCTGTCGGGTCCCCATCGTTCATCAACCTTCCTTTCTTAGACGAAAGTCGTCCCACCTCGCTATCGCTGCGTTCCCGTAATTCCCTCTTACTCCACGTTCCCAATTACTCCAACAACTATGGTCTCCGATCCTTCCTCGTCGCCGCCTCAATTAATAAATTTATTAATTTATAAATTAATAATTAGTTATATTAGTTATAATTACTTATTATAAAACTAATTTCAATTTTTCTTATTTGAACAATATTTCGATATAAAGATGACTTGATGAAAAAAGTTAAGAAACAGATAAAAATTATAATGAAGTAAATTACTAAAAGTTAAACAATTATAATTTAGTAAATAATTCAATTATCTAGTCAGAAACTTTGTCATCCAGGCATCACTATAGCGAAATATTGTTAAAATATTTAAAAATCGACGTTAATCTAATAAAAGTTTAAAAGTTTAGAAAAATTGCACAACTATTTTGTTGTGCATTTTTCTTTGAAATGATATTTTGGTTACAATTTGAATTTGTTTTCTTAGATGTTTTTCTTATGTTACAAATTTTGAGTGTTTTGCAAAAGTGATAAACTTTATGCTTTTGTATTTGAGTAATCGGTTTGTAATTTTCCTGAAAATGATAGCAGTAGCTGTCGAAATATGTTAGTATTGGAATAAATTTAATTGCTTTGTTTCTGTACACTTTTAAAAGATTAATGCCAAATTTTTAAAAGATAAATTATTTAAAATGTTTATGGCGCTTTTTAGAATATTTATTATGGTTTCTATTTAAAATTTTTGTCTAAATAATCGCTGTTTTTTATTCATAATTTTCATATGTAGATACTTATCGTTAATATATTTAAAGATTTTATAACGTTTTCTAGGTTTGGTGGAACATCTGGTAGAACAGTTGATCTATTATTTCAATTTTTCTTATATCTAATAAAAGTTTAAAAGTTTAGAAAGATCGCACAACTATTTTGTTGTACATTTTCCTTTGAAATGATATTTTGCAATATGTAATGATATTGGCTTTCTTCAAAATCATTTAAATAATTTAATAGATACATATTTTAAACTAGGTTACTATAAAAATAACATCAAGCAGAAAATAGTAAAATATATAAATCAACACAATAATATAAAGAATAAATTTAAACACTTAAGTGGCAAATTTTTATGGATGGATAATAATATACTTTGTATTAGAATAAGATACTAGATAGCTTTATCAAAGGAAATACATCATTAGCATGTATTTGGCCCCGCTGCTATGTTGGGTAGAGGAGTTAGGGGCCGAAACCTGATAGCATAGCAGTTCCTCCTTATGACCTCTAATTCTTATTCTGATACAACGTCTGTTATTTTTTAGTCAATTCATAAAAATGACTTTTTTTAATTTAAATTTTTTATTTTAACTTGATTTAAATTATAAAAATCTAAAAACAATTATTTATTTTATTATTTTATTATTAAATTTTGATTTAGCATTATTATGGTTTGTTTATTTTATAATTATATAAAATACGTAGACTCAGTAAGCTGATTTGATTTGCTTTAGGCATGAATGAAGCATATTGACTGTTTATGGTAGTACAACGATATTTGCTAGCAAAATATCAACAAAAGTTAAAAATCAATCTTCAGCATCGGTTTTTAAGAAACTATGAATTTTAAAATAGTTTTCAAGTTTCTAAAATGTTTTAGAGTTTAAATACAATACCTGAAATTAAGGATATTTATTATGCATTTTCTGCAGTGAATAAGTAAACAAATACCTGTTGGGCAGCACAGCAATTTTCATCCATACATTCAGGATTAGGTTTCATCACTATATGACTAAAGAAATCGTTTGTTCCGCTGTAGCTAAGACAGGTACTTACTTTTCCGAATTTAAGTAAATACCAGAAGGAAAAAAACAAAAACAATAAAAATGAAAATCATCTAAAAGAATACTTAAGTGCGTTTTGAACAATCAGAGCAGCAACAATTGCCATTGTTGTGGGAAGGCTAGCTGCGCATACGCCCTCTCTCTTCAGTGATTTTTCGTCAATGTTGTCAGCTACGATCAGTGGAGGAGCACACTAAACATTTCACATAAAATGTCATAGAAATTATATATTTTTGTGTTCTAGAAATGAAAACATACACTTTATACGTATAATTATTGCTTATATGTAAGATATATATTACTTAATATATTATGTAGTGAGGCCTTATGTAGAAAGTTAGGCTCTTTAAATCGTGGAATTACGCTGTACATTTATCAATGAGTATTTTATTAAAACAACGATCACATCTCAACAATCGAATTAAATATAATTTAATGAAAAACGAAAATAAGATATTTAAGTTAATGTTTTGTTTTTGATGAACTAAGCCCGTTTAAGATATATATTACTTAATATATTATGTAATGAGGCCTTATGTAGAGAGTTAGGCTCTTTAAATCGTGGAATTACGCTGTACATTTATCAATGAGTATTTTATTAAAACAACGATCAAATCTCAACGATCAAATTAAATATAATTTAATGAAAAACGAAAATAAGATATTTAAGTTAATGTTTTGTTTTTGATGAACTAAGCCCGTTTAAGATATATATTACTTAATATATTATGTAATGAGGCCTTATGTAGAGAGTTAGGCTCTTTAAATCGTGGAATTACGCTGTACATTTATCAATGAGTATTTTATTAAAACAACGATCAAATCTCAACGATCAAATTAAATATAATTTAATGAAAAACGAAAATAAGATATTTAAGTTAATGTTTTGTTTTTGATGAACTAAGCCCGTTTACCTAAACCAGTTTGTACTGCTTTGTAATAAATTGTATTATAAAAAATATAATTAAATAATAATTTTTATAGTTTATTAAATTTCTCTTACTAGTATAAATGCATCTTTGAGACTGCGCTAGTGAGATTGACATAGCGTAATAGTACAACGCAAGCAACAATATTATAAATAAAAATTTAACGATATATAATATTATAAGTTGATGAGGGTATATGAAAACTTTTTTCTTTATTATTGCAAACTTTCAATGCTCAGTGTCCTTTTCAAAAGCTTGAAAAAGACACTGTGTGTATAAAGCTTGCAAAAATGAAGGAATTTTTTATATCATGTCTATGAAATTTTAATATTTAATAAATTTTAATTTTTTAAAATTATATAATTACATTTATTTTTAAACCTTCAAAATATAAATTTTCTAATTTTAAATTATTTATGTTTAGCAATATCACCTAGTAAATGAGAAAGGTGTCCATGCACAATTACAAAACCTACTTTTAGATATTTAGATTATATTCGTATTTATATAATATTTATATATTATTTTATATTATTAATATATTATATTTATATCCCATGCAAAGAAAGACATGAATTCAAGTCTACAATATTCTTTTATTTTTATTTTTTAGTGTTTGTGCTGCAACTTTGAGCTTTTGCTTGCTTTTTTGTCTAAGATTAATAATAATGATGCTCCAAACATCGCATCCAGAAGTATCGTAAGCTACTTCGATTTCAGTAATATTTCCTTCATTTTACTCATTTATAATCAGTTAGACACTGTAGGAACTTTCAATTGTATGATTTCTCTTGGACGTCTTTCACTATCGCTGTATGATATCTATCTTGTGTGACATCTATCTTGTGTATAAAAATTATAAGTATTTATATTTTAAGCAATTGTTTAACCTATTAGCTTGCCAAAGCTAATAAGGTACAAAGCTTGCCAAAATGAATGACATTTTTATATCATGTTTATAAAATAATTATTAACTAACATAAAGAAAGACATGAAGTCGAGTCTACAATATATATAATATTATTACAGCATCGAAATTTTAAGTGAACGCAGATAAATCATGAATTAATATTTATAGATAGAATTAAATTTCAAAATAAAAGCCTAATTTAATTAAGTTTAAAATGCATAAACACAATTAAGTTTCAAATAATTTAAAACTAATTTCAAATAATTTAAAAACTAAATTTTATATAGTTTTAATCAATTTTTATGCAATCAAAAATACAAACTTAAAATAAACTTATTATAAGCGTTATTATAAACTCAATTTAGGTATAAAAGTTATCGATGTGTAAAATAAAAGTTCAGATTAGTAGTTTAATATAATCTAACAAATTTAAACAATGATATACTTGATCATTTAACTAAAAATTAATTTTTAAATTAATTTAGATTGAACTAAACATTTAATTATTGACAGCGCAAACTAATTTATGTTTTGATGTTGAAATATTATTTTGTTTTGCTTACACAATTAAATCAATGTAGAAAAATTGGTAAAATTTGTTAATTTAGAAACAAAATTAAAGATAATTACGCCTTTTGGAAATAGTAAATAGTAATTTAGCTTTTTTCATTTTTTTCTTTATAAATTTAAACTTAGTTTCATTAATAAACAATAAAAAATTAAATAAAGAATAACAAGAAAAGGAAAATAGTCATTTTATTATCATGAAAAAGGAATAAAAAGGAAATAGTAACTTACATTTTGACATTTATTGTCATTCAAAATTAGTCATAAGAATAGCATAAAAAAGTCGACTGATTTAAAAAATATCCAAATTTATAAAGTAATTGATTTTTATAATATAAAATATCCGATATTATATTGAATATCTAATTGATTAATTGATAGTTTATTTATTTGAAATAACATTAATCATAAATTAAAATTTATTTTAAAATGAATAATACACAATTTTGTGTATTAATAAGCAATGATTAGTTATCTTTGAATTAAATTAACATTAACTATATAGTCTATTAATCGATTGTGAACCATACCCGAGAATATAAGCGACTGAATTTATTATTTTCATATTTCGACTGTACTAAGCAGTCTGTGTTTAAGTTGTAAATATGTTTGTTCTCTTGATTAAACACAATTGAAAAGGACTTCTAAGTACAGTCGAAATATCAAAATAATAAATTCAGTCTATTATATTCTCGGTGATGGTTCGCAGACAATTAGTTACATTTGATCCGAAAGCAAATTTAAACGATTTATAACTAACGATTATGTTGTGTATTGCAAATAAAAAACATCAAAAAAAAATTTTAAATTTACCATAAAACATGGAGTTAAACCAGGAATAATGAATTGTATATGTCCAGATACACCTGTTTCACTGACTCCAGATTCAATCCAACACTGTCCGACTTCATTACATGCCTTTGAATTCACCCAATAGGTAAAAGACAAAACTCTGTTTATACATACTTTGTTTATTGAAGATCTAGCAACGAAATTATCAACACAGCTTAATAATAGATCAACTGTTCTACCAGATGTTCCACCAAACCTAGAAAACGTTATAAAATCTTTAAATATATTAACGATAAGTATCTACATATGAAAATTATGAATAAAAAACAGCGATTATTTAGACAAAAATTTTAAATAGAAACCATAATAAATATTCTAAAAAGCGCCATAAACATTTTAAATAATTTATCTTTTAAAAATTTGGCATTAATCTTTTAAAAGTGTACAGAAACAAAGCAATTAAATTTATTCCAATACTAACATATTTCGACAGCTACTGCTATCATTTTCAGGAAAATTACAAACCGATTACTCAAATACAAAAGCATAAAGTTTATCACTTTTGCAAAACACTCAAAATTTGTAACATAAGAAAAACATCTAAGAAAACAAATTCAAATTGTAACCAAAATATCATTTCAAAGAAAAATGCACAACAAAATAGTTGTGCAATTTTTCTAAACTTTTAAACTTTTATTAGATTAACGTCGATTTTTAAATATTTTAACAATATTTCGCTATAGTGATGCCTGGATGACAAAGTTTCTGACTAGATAATTGAATTATTTACTAAATTATAATTGTTTAACTTTTAGTAATTTACTTCATTATAATTTTTATCTGTTTCTTAACTTTTTTCATCAAGTCATCTTTATATCGAAATATTGTTCAAATAAGAAAAATTGAAATTAGTTTTATAATAAGTAATTATAACTAATATAACTAATTATTAATTTATAAATTAATAAATTTATTAATTGAGGCGGCGACGAGGAAGGATCGGAGACCATAGTTGTTGGAGTAATTGGGAACGTGGAGTAAGAGGGAATTACGGGAACGCAGCGATAGCGAGGTGGGACGACTTTCGTCTAAGAAAGGAAGGTTGATGAACGATGGGGACCCGACAGCGATGAGACGAAAAGTTACGAGAAGAAGGCAGAGTTTGATGCGGATGTTGATGGTGGACCAGGAGAGTTGGGCAAAATATGTGGATGTGTAGTCGATGCGACCGAGACTAAAGAGCACTCGAACGGCGGTGTTGATTATTCGTTGTAGGGGTAGGATTATGGATTAATCCTAACACTTAATGGGCATTAATCTAATTACACCACTGAGGAATGAAACTAACAAAACAAAGCGTAAATTATCGAAGCTATGTATCTTGAGACTTTTAAAGATTGCATAGTCCCTAACAATAAAGCAGACATCACATTAAAGCTTAGTTTAAACTTAGTTGCTAGAAATTTGTAACAAAACATTATTATGTTTGGTATTAAACAAAACATAATAATGCTAAATCAAAATTTAATAATTAAATAATCAAATTAATAATTGTTTTTAGATTTTCTATAATTTAAATCAAGTTAAAATAAAAAATTGAAATTTAAAATAAACGTCATTTTTATGAATTGACTAATAAATAACAGACGTTGTATCAGAATAAGAATTAGAGGTCATCAGGAGGAACTGCTATGCTATCAGGTTTCGGCCCCTAACTCCTCTACCGAACATAGCAGTGGGGCCAAATGCATGCTAATGTATTCGGCCCCTCTGCTATGGTACGTAGTAGAGTTGCATTTGATAAGTAGTAGATTAAGATAAGACCGGCGATATGTTTAGTGCAATATCAACTAATTGATTAGTTTAGAAGTCCTAAATTCTAAAGATAATAATATTAATTGGATAACAACTGCATTAGTTTTTTGGACGTAAAGGTATTGCTAGGTAATCCAATCCGTACAACAGTGCACAGGAAGGATATCCCTAACATTGTAACTAGCTGGTCATCTCATTCACCTGTAAAATGAAAAACGTCACAGGCACGATCCCTATTCCTGCGAGCACTTCGTATTTGCTCAAATGAACATTTACTTCGGGATGAATTAAATAATATCTATTTTCTTCTAAAACAAGCAGACTTTTCACCTAATATCATTAATCCCGCATTCCATCATACCCGTCGCATCATAAATGATCAAAGACAACGATCTGCAATTGAAGGGAAAAAGTTCATCGAGGTCCCATTCATCAACTAGAAGGCACATTCCTTAATGTGTAGCAATCTCGGTCTATGTAGAGATGACATATTTCCCTTCACTCGTTCACTACCTAGGCTATCCAGTATGTTCAAACTAAAACCAAGAATTTGAATCGGCCGGTGTTGTCTACAATTTTCCATGCTTCCAGTGTAAGAAAATATATGTGGGCCAAACAGGAAGACCGTTAGCTATCCGTGCCAAAGAACACTCATATGTAATGAAGAGAGCATTACACGGACAGTATACATCCTCTTGTGCCATTTCTCATCATATAGGTGTTAATAACCACTTAATGGACATTAACCTAATTACACCACTGAAGAAAGAAACGAACAAAACAAAGCGCAAAATTATTGAAGCCATGTATCTTGAAACTTTTAAAGATTGCATAGTCCCTAACAATAAAGCAGGCATTACATTAAAGCTCAGTTTAAACTTAGTTGCTAGAAATTTGTGTTTACCACTATCAGTACAGATAGACATTATATGAACAATCAGTAGGGCGCATTTTAGTTTTTTTGCACTTTCTAATTCCTTTTACTAATGTTTTATTTCTAGACCCTGAAGATGACGTGCCGTAGTGCCGTCGAAATATTGGATATTTGTAATCAAATAAATATTCATGTTTCCTGGCCTTCTTGTAATAATTCGGATTGGAAACGAATTTTCTCAATTTTTTTATCTGTTTCTTAACTTTTTTCATCAAGTCAACTTTATATCGAAATATTGTTCAAATAATAAAAATTGAAATTAGTTATATAATAAGTAATTATAACTATTATTATTTATATTGATTTAAATTGTTGATTAACGTTACTTACAATTTAAATTGTTGATACTTACAGTAGTTACTTACACAAATTACACAAATTACACAAATTACATTATATACATCTATATATTCTATACATTCTATACAATAACATACAATTAATATACACAACAACTACTTACAACAACTTACAATCACACACAAACTATCTAACAATTATTATGCCAAAAGGAAAACCTGCTTCCTTTGCAAAATGTTGTTCATGTAATGGACCTAATGCCAGATGTAAAGGCTGTAAATGTGCAAGATCAAATGAGAGTTGTATGAATTGTCAAGCTCCTCTGTGTTCGAATAAAGTACAATCCAGTATATTTCAAAAAAATAAGACAACCTCTGACTCGTACAGCTAGCATAGAACAATATACTTCAAGTGAATCACAAGATCTTGCCTTGATTTCAAGTCCATCAAATTCCGATAGACAAACAACATTTCAAAAAATAATCGACGACACATTCTACCAAGTGATTCATTGGATTCCGAATCTGTACTCATTATTAAAGTGCAACGTTAGTAATAATTTTGTTGATAAGTTAGCTGAATTATTCTCCTTAGCTGCATGTGATATACCTAACATGGCCTTACACCTCAAGACAGTAACTGTATTCTGTCAATTGATTTTACAAGCGACGCCAAAATCAAAAGCCAAAGTGATTCGATGTAATGTAGCCCGTAGGTTGATTCTTTGGCAAGAAAATAAGATTGATGACTTACTTCACGAGTCGTCCATTCTGCAGGAGGAAAAAAGATTTAAGCATGCAAAACCAAGAAATGAATTAAAATGGATAAGTCGTTTCCAAAATCTACTAAGTAACGGAAAAACTAACACTGCCATGAAATTACTGGAAGATCCACAAGAATATGGAAAAATTTTACATGTAAATGACGAGATTAGTGGGACTAATGCCATGAAAAAACTTGTTGAATTACATCCTGTGAGTAAGGCCGCCGACGAATCGGTTCTTCTCTCAACACCTCTGACCGGAATCGGTTTGGTACCTACATTGCGATTTCTAGATATATCTGAAACTGACATCAAAACAGCAAGTAGAAAAACTCAGGGATCAGCGGGACCATCAGGTGTTGATGCTTTGCAATGGCGCTCGATGTTAAATTCATTTGGAAAAAGTTCAAGTAAACTTGCTTCCTCCATCGCCCAATTTACAATTATCATCGTAACTCAGCCACTAGATAAACATGCCCTTGAGGCACTTAAGGTAAGCCGCTTGATAGCACTGGATAAAAATCCGGTATTAGACCGATAGGCATCGGAGAAACATTACGTCGTATAATCGGCAAGACAATTGCAGAAAGAATTAAGGGTGATTTACAATCTGTTGTGGGTAATGAACAGTTATGTTCAGGACAAAGGTGCGGGATTGAATTTGCAATTCATTCCATCAGAAAGATGTACAACGATAACCTAGAAAACTGTATTTTAAAACTAGATGCATCGAATGGATTTAACACTGTCAACAGAGCAGTCGCATTGAAAAATGTTGATAAGATATGTCCATCATTTTCCGTGATTCTGCGCAATATGTATTCGAGCTCGACCTTATTGACTGTCGAGGACGATTTAATTCCATCATCGGAAGGGTTCACGCAAGGCGATCCCTTAGCTATGATAGCGTATGCAGTAGCGTCAATACCAATCATCATGACTTTGAAGGAACGTTTTCCTAAAACCACGCATAGACGGTATGCAGATGATGCGCACATTGTCGGTGACGCTCACACACTCTTTGACGTTTGGAACTGCATACGAGATATTGGCCCAAAGTATGGCTTCTTCCTAAATGAAGAGAAATGCCAAATATTAGTTCATAAAGATAATGAAGATTATACGTGTTCGCTATTTGAAAAACAGAAGTTGCAAATAACTTCTGATGGATTGAAGGTTTTGGGAGCCGCAATTGGTACGGAATCATTTATGACTTAGTTTATGACACGAAAGATAAATACGTGGACCAAAAGCCTTCAAAATTTGATCTTAGTAGCAAATGAAAATCCTTATCTGGCATACATAGTTTTTACACAATCCTTTCAATTTAAATGTCGATTTATTCAACGAACATGCCCAGTAGAAGAAACTCAATTTAAACAGCTTTCGAATTTCATTGTCAAAGAAGTGATTACGTCCATGATTGGCATTAGACTCCTTCAGTCCCACATTGACATTATTCAGTTACCTCTACGTTATGGTGGACTTGGAATTTCGCTGCCGGATACACGACCTGAACTAAACCTAAAGTATTCGATTCGTTTGTGCAGTATCCTTTCTGAAAATATTCCTGTAACTCAAATCAAGGCAAAACAACAGAAAACTTTAGAGATATCAAAAGAGCATGACATCGATTTTCAAAAGCAAGCATACGCATTAAAATTTCATAATGAAGAGGCATACTATAAAATGTTGTACGCAAGCATAAAGGGAGCGTCAACATTGTTGTCCGTTAGAGCATTCGAACATCGTCATCACACCTTGTCTAAAAATGAATTTCATGATGCTGTAGCAGCAAGATATGGTTGGTCACCTCCAAATGCACCATCAACGTGTCTTTGCAATGCCAAATTTGAAATTTCACATGCACATTCTTGTCAAGTAAGTGGATTACCATCAATTCGTCACAATACCATATGTGATTTGATCACCGCTGAGCTAAATATTTTATCACTCACTGCTGCTCGAGAGCCTGTGCTTACCGTAATATCCCCCAGTGTAGTGTTTGAAAGATCACCGACGTCCAAGAAACAAGGAGCACGACTAGACATTGAATGTTATGGGTTATTTGGAAATCGAACGGAGCGATCCTTAATGGATGTATGTATATTCAACCAGCTAGCTCCTTCGTATTCTCTTGGCAACCCTAATTCACACTTCACGTACCACGCACAGAGAAAGTACGCAAAGTATGGTGAACGAATTGAGCGTTTTGAAAGAGCGAGCTTCAATCCATTGATTTTTGCAGCTAATGGAGGAATAGATGGTCAAACCGACCAGGTACTCAAACATATGGCAAAAAAGAAGGCCTTCAAATTTCACATGCGCTATGAAGAGTGCATCCGCAATTTACGATGCAAAATCGGCATCAGCCTAGCCAAATCAGCATCCATGTGCGTGAGATCAGCACGTCGTAACACACCACAAAACAGATCCACATTGTTATGAAATATTGGGCCCATTTGAGGGTAACCTAACTTGTAAATTTTACTTTTTGATAATAATTATTAAATATAAAAAACAATTATTTATATTGACCTTAATTATTATTGACCTTAAAAAAATTTTGGTTTCTAATAAACATACAATAAATAACATACACAAATTACAAGGACTGCGTTTTCAGAGGACTGAGCACTCGCGCGGAAGATTACAACTTACTTTGTGACACAAAGACAATCGAAACTAACAATTGAACGTCGCCTTGTATGCCCAAAGGAATACCGTCTAACCAGAGGCTATGCTGTGGATGTAATGGTCCATCAGCAAAGTGCAAAGGTTGCAAATGTGCGAAGGCAGGAGCTCCTTGCGTTAATTGCCGTGCACCTGAATGTAACAATAGCGTGCATATTGGACCTCAGACAGTGTGTTTAACCTCTGCTGCTGAACCAGTAGGTAGAGTGGCGGATTTGAATCCCCTTACTGATAGTGGCAGTACACGGACAACTGATAATCCAATTGTAGATAACTTGCACGACCCTGTTGATAGGCAGTCTCTTTCACTTCAGGCGATTTATGATGTGGTGATACAATGGAGGCCTAGTGCGATGCGACTCCCAAGATGTGCTGCGTCGAATGAATTTGTTGAAATGCTTGCTAGCCTCTATCAGATTGCAGCCGAAGCTGATAACCATGATATGTTTGCACTTAAAAAGGCCACTATTTTGTCCCGGTGCGTTTTGCAAGGTCTTCCATCTAGAAAGGTGCCCGAGATCCGAAAAGCACTAGAGCGCAGAATCAGACTATGGAAAAATGGCAGATTCGTCGATGTTTTCAATGAGGCAAGAATATTACAGCGACGTTGCATGCCTATGCGTTCGAGCCCACGTACTGATGATTGGATAAAGCGCTATGTCAAGTTGGTCACAAGTGGAAAGCTGTCAGCGGCGACTGCCATATTGGAAGAGAACCAACAGTCGAGCATTCTAGATCCTGATTCGATTGTCGATGGTTTGACTGTACGTGAACACCTGCAGAATCTACACCCAACAGCCGCAGATGCTGATGCGTCCGCTTTATTACAACGAGATTTGCCAAATGTTAGAGAGCATCATCCTTCGCTCTTCTCTGTCATAGATGGGGAAGCTATCATCCGAGCGGCTAACAAAACCTCAGGTGGAGCTGGCCCATCAGGGCTGGATGTGATGGCTTTGAGACAACTCTTGAATAGCTTCTCCGTGCATTCCAAGGCTCTAGCGGATGCTTTGGCAAATTTTGTAGTGAGCCTTAGCACTATTCAACTCAGCCCTCGGATGTTAGAGGCGTTTACTGCTTGCCGGTTGATATTAATACCAAAGAATAATGTGAAAATTAGACCGATTGGTGTATCAGAGGTTGTTCGCCGCATTGTCAGTAAAACCATATTGTCCTGCGTCAAAGATGATCTTCAAGACGTAGCCGGGATTGTCCAACTTTGCGCATCCCAGCGAAATGGGATCGATTTTGCGATTCACTTGCTTCGCGATACGTATTCTTCTAACCAGAGCTATGGGCTTCTCGCTGTCGACGCTAAGAATGCGTTCAACTCTGTCAATCGAAATGTTATGCTACACAATATCAAACACACTTGCCCTGAGCTAGCACAGTCCTTATCTAACATTTATGCGGGCGACGCAGAACTGGTATTTGGTGATGGATCTTTAGCATCGTGCGAGGGAGTAACCCAGGAAGATCCCTTAGCCATGGCTGCCTTCGCAATGGCATCCTTAACATTGATAAGTATGATCAAGCAAGTCGTGCCAAACATTGTTTAGCGTTGGTTTGCTGACGATGCGAATTTTGTAGGTTTGCCTGAGGATCTGTTGCGTGTATGGCAACTTCTCCAAATCCAAGGACCAAAATTCGGAAATAATGTGAACCCTAGCAAAACCAAGATGCTCCTTCATCCGCAATCCGAAGGGATGTATCCACTTCCCGCAGAGATTGAGATACGGTTCGATGGCATCGAGGTTCTTGGTGCGCCAATTGGCTCAGGCGAATTTTTAAAGGAAATTACAAAAATTAAAATATTAAAGTGGACTGAGCTTGTTTCTCGTATATCTACTGTATCACGATTTGATCCCCATGCTGCTTTCTCAGGATTCAATAAGTCAATAAAATGGAAATGGACACACTTTATGAGATCGACACCAAGTGAAACGGATCTGTATTTGTCCTTACGGGATACTATATTCAGTGGTTTGGCTCCCTCACTTTTCGATCAAGATCTAAACTCAGTTATGCACGCATTGATTTCGTCACCAATTTCAAAGGGTGGAATGGGCATGGTTGATCCAGTAAGCGCAGCTTTGACCGAGTTCGAAAGCTCGAAAAAAATTTTGTAAAACATTTGATAGTGGGCTACAAGGTGATCTTATCAGGGATGCTCAGAATATCTTGACAAAAGAGTTGAATCGAGAACGACAAAAAGTTGTGGATGAGCGTTTGGCATACATTCGATCAATCTTACCCGCCTCAATGCATCAAGCCCTGGAATTTGCACTGGGACAGGGTGCTTCCTCTTGGATCAGTGCAGTTCAAGTGAAAGCTGAATTCAGTCATTTGTGTCCACATGAATTCAGAGATGCTCTTGCGATGCGATATGGCTTTGACCCTATCGGGATTCTCAAGGACAAGTGTGTGTGGTGATGATGCGAAACTCCCACATTTGCTTTCGTGCAAGCGAGGAGGTGTTGTAATAACAAGGCATAACGCCTTACGCGATTTCTTTGCCACCGAAATATCACAGGTGTGTACTGGGGTTGGTGTCGAACCGATATTACAACGGGTAGATAGTGATCACTGTTTTGATCATCGGGTCACTTGTCGAAGTGACGACGCGCGACTCGACATCGTCTGCATTGGGCTTTCTGACGCCAGGTATGAGCGAACGTTCTTTGACGTTACGGTTTTCAACCATTTTGCTCCATCGTGTGCGTCTACGAGAAATGCTGCATTTGATTTTCATGAAGCGAGAAAAAGATCAAAATACGCGGAACGTATCATCGATATCGAAAGGAGTAGATTTATGCCGCTGGTGTTCACGGCTTCTGATGCTGCGGGACCCGACGCCATGGTTTTGCTCAGGACAATTGCTCGATTGCGTTCATCACATGGGAATAAAAGCTATGCTGAATGCCTATGTGGCCTCAGAAGGTCCATAAGTTTGCTGCTGTGTCGTGCTGCCTCACATGCAATCAGAGGGTGCCGGTCGACTAGGGGTCACCCATATAGTCGTGGATCCGAACGGATGGATGATTCTAATGTTTTTGAATAAATAATAATAAATAACAATGTTAAATGTATATTGGCCCATTTGAGGGAACCATATGTTGTAATTAATAATATATTTAAAAAAAATTATTTATTACAAGACTTTGACACATAAAAGAGTCATTTTGTCTGATCACAATATTAAGAAAAGAAAAAAAGAAAGAAAAAAAGTAGTTCAGCAATAATAAATTGTCACATATAGTTATATATTTCCTGCAAAGAATCTTCTCTTTTTATCCACATGCACAGCGCATTCTGGAAAGATTTGTACTGTGCCATAGACACGATCAATCTCGGCAATCGGTTCCATAGGTTTACCGCTCTGTGAGATAATCGCAAGTATCTATGACATTTCCCGTGTGATTGCACAACAACTGATAAAGAGTGTCCTCTGTGGCTCGGGCGATCATTTAGAATAACGGATTCCGATGGATAACCAGGAAAGACATGGATCATTCGCCATAACTGTAATAAATCATTGTACACATATATCTTGTAAACTGAAGTAATATTTAGTTGGCTTAGTCTATCACAGTAGGCGATGTTCCGAAGACCAGAACATAGCTTGGAAAATCGGCGAAGAATCTTTTCTAATTGGTTTATTTCACCACGCGTAGAAGGAAAAGTCGCCGGCGAAGCATAATCAATGATTGGTCTGATCAACGCCTTATATAATAGTGAGAACTGAGACATGGAAGCGAACTAAAGGTATTTTTGATCATTTAAATAATTTTTCTGGACGTGTTGTATATATTTTCAGTATTGAGGTCGGTTTTAAACGAATTCTGAACAATTATCCCAAGATCTTTTGTATACGAATTTGTGGGAATAATCTCACCGCAAACAGAATAATCATTTGGTAAATCACTACGACCAAATCTGAGATGGACACATTTAGTAATGTTAATCATGATTCCGGTCAGTTCGCTCCACCTATTAACCATATTTATGTCATCTTGTAAGTGCTGTATATCGGCATAGCATGTAATGACATTCCATATTTTAAGATCATCCGCGAATGCTAATTTTTTACATTTTAAAAAGCGTAGCAAACTATTCAGAAATATGACGAATAATAATGGACCCAACACCGATCCCTGAGGAACACCCATTGATAAATTTGACGGTCTAGATAGACAATTTCCAACTCGAACTCTGAAAGAACGATTAGATAGGAAAGCGTGAATCTATCGAATAATAGGAATTTCAATTCCGTAATCTGCAAGAGCCTCAATCAACATATTGTGGGGAACCCTATCAAAGGCCCGACTGAAGTCGAAATACACGACATCAGCTGCATTACCCTGCGCAACTGCATCAACCCATGCTTCGCGTGCACATAAAAGATTATACATGCAAGAACGTCCAGGACGAAAACCATGTTGCGAATTATCTAACAAATTCGATGATTCAAGATAGGATAGTAATCGCCGATACAATATGCGCTCTAACATCTTACATACGACACTTGTAAGGCTTATTGCTCTATAATTTTCAGGATTGTGACGATCTCCTTTTTTGTGGACTGGCACTACAGTGGCGATTTTCCAATCTAACGGTAGAATTGACTTAGCTAGTGATAGTTGAAACAAATAAGCTAACGGTGAAGCAAGAAATGTTGATAATATCTTTAGTATCTGGGGATGTAATCCATCCGGACCAGGTGATGAATGTCGTAAAGAATTTAACTCACTATGAACCTCCTCGGTAGTAACATCGAAATAACTTCGTGAATGGCTTACACGAGATTGCTGGTTAATTTCTGTGTTATTAGTTACGAGTTGAAAAGTCGACGCAAACGTATCGGCTACATCTTGAGGCGATGTGATAAAGTTATCATTAATACGAAGAGACGAAATCGCAGGAGGAATTGTCCTATTTCTACGTATGTGAGCCCAAAATCGTTTTGGTGCACTATGAAAATCCGCAGCTATTCTCATTTCGTAGTTAAATTTTTTGCGTTTTTTAAGCTTTTCGAAAAAGTTACGACAATTGACGTATTCCTGTCGATAAGTATTGTCCTTGCAGCTTAATTTAAACAGTCGGTTTCTTCGTCTTAGTTCCGATTTAAGTTCTTTATTAAACCACGGAGGATTCACTTTTTTATTTTTATGCACGATCTTGGTAGGAACGTATTTTTCTATTATTTCGCACATTGCTGAACGGAAAACTTTCCAACGATCTTCAACATCGTTGCTAGCGCCTACAAAGTTCATAGTCGATGCTGCTTGAAGAATTTTACACTGATCCGCACGATACCAACAATGCTTGAAGATTTTAGTTTCGACTTCGTCAATAATATTATTTGAAATCCCTGAGAAGTGAAAAAGCAATACACAATGATCACTAACTCCTATGGGTGCTTCATGCATAATGTCACGCACATCTGTTAATGATTTAGATAAAATTAAATCCAACAAAGAACTTTGATCATTCATAATCCTAGTTGGTGCTGATACATGCTGAACAAGAAGTAGGCTATCTAACAGAAAATTCCACAAGTCATGATCTAGTTTATTAGAAGATGTTATTCCTGAATGAGGATCATCCATATTGATGCTGGAAATATTGAAGTTTCCTAAACAGAGGAACCGGTCACCCATTGCTGCCTTTGTCAAAATATCTGAGAATTCCTTAGTGAGAATGAAGCTATAACATAGTGCAATAGTAACTTTATTTCTTACATGGGATAGACTCGCCACCATCAGTTCACAAGTACCATATGTGTCAGTATAACATTCAAAATCGTCAACACCTATACATTGATCGACATAAAGTGCAACACCGCCTCCTCGTCGAACTTTACGATCAACCCTGATGATATAATACCCATCCACAGCTACCATACTATCAGCAATATCATGATTCAGCCAAGTTTCGGTAAATGCAATTATTTGAGGTTTATATGTAAAGAATCTGTTCCGAAATTCGTCAATCTTCGATACTATACTACGAATATTTGTGTAAGCGACGTTAATAATTGGAGTTGAGCATTTACTGGTTTCTGCGTTTATATATAGTCCAGTAGGAAATATATCTAACGAGGATGGATCAATACCTAAGCAATTAACGGATCGATTGGATTCCAACGTACAAATGGCTTTCTTCGAACGACACGAAAATTTCTTATTGTCAAGCCCTTTTCACCAGAAGCATTCCTGGTCTTTAGCTCTTCCCAAGCTTGATGTCGCATCTTACGATCCTGAATGCTGATATCCTTAAAGATTTTAGTAGTTTGACCTTTTAATTTATACCCTCTGCGTAAGATCTCGTTAACATTGTCGGACGATTTACATACCACTTTCAATAAGCGTGGACGTTCTTCATTTTTCTTACCTAACCTGAACAATGAGTTCACTAGAAGAGATGAGGCTATAGATTACTCACCTGAAGTAAATATTTTTGATAATACTTCCCGAACTCTACTCACGTCATGATCAATACGTAGCTGAGGCTCCGAAGAGTTAGATTCCGGTATATTAGCAAAGATTACGCACCGATCTCGGTTTTCGCCACGCATTCGCGCATTAATATCTTGCGGTTGTGCTAATGGTTCTTTATTCTGGCCGTTTCCTGTTTTATGTACGGAAAATTCTTCGACATTTGCAACCATCACTGACGATTTAGACATTGAATTAATATCCCTGGAATGATCTTTACAGTTGGATCCACCAAGTTTGGAATCAAGTTGCAAATTTTGTTGACCAATACTGGATGAACTTCGAAAATGACGTCCTTTTATATTCTTCCATACCCGTATAGAGTGAGTTTGTGGGGTAATATTGGATATTGGATTGATATGATGATTGCTAGTGGAATTTTGCAATATCTCATTCCCTGTTGTACACTGATTCATTATGCAATCGCTTACTTCGAGTCTCTTGTTGTGAACATTGAGAAGCATATAACAAATGACTTAGTACAAAAGCGTTTGCAAGAACTCTAAAAGAACGTGGACTCACATAGCTGAATGATCGGCGAAGGAAACCAACCATACGCATGGCCTTCGAACAAATGTACTCAGTGTTTTGGCGAGTGGAGAAATCATCCGTTATCAATACGCCAAGATCTTTATAGCTCGAAACCAATTTAATCACTCGATCCCCGAGATGATATATCGGCACTGGAACAATATTACGTGATCGAATGTGCATGCAAGTGCACTTCGAGGCATTAACAGACAGACCATTAGAACGTGCCCACTTAAGAACCGTGTCAATATCTGATTGAAGAATGTTACGATCATAATTCGACTTGATGGCTCTCCAAATTTTTAAATCGTCAGCAAATAATAATGAATGCGAACTTATTACACTGGGTAGATCGTTGATGAAAATACAAAACAGCAAAGGACCCAATACAGACCCTTGCGGGACACCGGCATTAACTGGATAATGCTCGGAAAGGGTACCGTTAATGGCGACCTGGTATGTGCGACCAGAAAGAAAGTTGCATATCCAACGAATGATAATTGGATTGATTTTTAATGCACTTATCTTCATAATCAACTTGTCATGGGGTACATGATCAAATGCTTTGGAGAAGTCAAAAAATATGACATCGACAGCATACCCCTCATCCACTATGGAACCCCAACTTTCCTGTGCCAATAAAAGGTTGGTTACTGTGGAACAGTTTTTACGGAATCCGTGCTGATTAGTAGAAAGTAACCTGTATGATTCTAGGTAGCTACTGATTATCCGATAAAGTAATCTCTCTAATACACGACACGATACAGAGGTTAAACTAACCGGTCGGTAGTTATCTACACATGATCGATCACCTTTCTTATGAAGCGGCTTAATGATAGAGCGTTTCCATGCATTCGGGACTATACCGTAATATAATGATGCTATAAATATCCTATATAAAGGCGCAGCAATGACATCATGAAGATTCTTCAGGTATATTGAGGGAAGTAAATCTGGGCAAATCGAGCCCGACGGTTTCAGTCGTTTAAACTCTTTCATAACATCTTGAACTGTGAACAAGTGAAGAATATCAAAAATTGACGGATTAATACGAGTAATTTCTATACAAGGAGAAGTAGTAGCTGATACGAGAAATTTACGACCAAATGCATTAGCAATATCGAAATGATCTACTAGAATGCGTCCATTGTTTCCAATGATAGAGCTAGAAGATCGAACATTACTTTTAAAATTTGCATATTTAAATAATATGTTAGGATTGTTGGCTGACTTTCCTATCAGTACTTGTTCAAATTGCCGCTTTTTAAGTCTCTTGAGATATGTGAAATGATTCCGACACTTTTTAAATGACCTATAATCAGTTTCTCCATTCCTATACCTTACGAATTTTTGCTTCTTGGATCTCAATGCATCTTGAAGCTCCTTATCAAACCAAGGATTTGTGCGTGCACGGGCAGTTGCTACCTTACGAGGTGAGAAACGTAGAAGGAGCGATATCATTAGAGTTTCAAATTGTTGCCAAGATGATTCAACTCCAAAAATCAATGGATCATACCAATTTGTACCGAGAAGGGATTGACGTACTAAACTGTAATTGGTTTTGAAACATTGTACTGACATACATGAAGACTCAGGTTGTGACAATATATTAGATAAGTTTGTATTAAAGCGAATAACAGAATGATCAGAGCTGCCTAAGAGATCCAAATATGTTATACCGGTGATCAAATATTTATCGGAAGTAAGACAAATATCAAGCAAAGATTGATGGTCTCCAGAGGAACGAGTAAACATTGAGACATGTTGCGTTAGATTAAGAAAATTGATAGTATCAAGGAATGCTGATGAATAATTATTGTTATTTAAGCATATGTAGTTAGTCCAGTCTATAGAAGGCATATTTAGATCACCCACTACTACCACATTACTACGGGATCCAAACTTTAATAATGTATCAACTATGGAACAAACATCCATTCTTGGACTACGATATATAAGACCAATAGTAACTAACACATGACCGGACAGTAATATATTGCCCCATAGTGTTTCTGTACCACCTTCAGACTTGGCACTTAAGGTCATAAACGCTACACTATTATGTAAATATAAAATTACCCCACCTCCTCTCTTTCCGGTCCTATCGACACGATAAGAAGAATAATTAGCTATTTCAATCTCGTGATCAGATATATCGGAGTTAAGCCAGCTTTCTGTTATTGCTATTAACAAGGGCTGGGAATATTGAATACGTTGCTTCAATTCGTGAATTTTATTAAGAAGACTGCGTGCGTTAGTATACAAGATCACAGAACTATAGCCTATTGAAGCACATGTGTTATTTCCCTTACTGTTAGCACTATTGGATTTCGCCAGAGCAGACCACAACGGTGATTGATAATAAACAATGTCATCTAAGTAATCACATGCATTTGTAATGGGTATGTTGGATAAGCTAGAAGCGACGAGAGGAGCTAAATCTAATCCACAAACAGCGGAGTCCAATTCAAGCGAGTCCCTCGTCGCACAATTTGAAAATTCCGAATTCTTAAGTTTGTTTCTCCTGCATCTAAGCGCGATCTCAATAATTGTCTAACCTCTCGAAGACGTTCACGTTCATACTTGTCAAGATCATTTAGTAATCTAACGGGAGAACCTTTAAGATAATAGGAGTTGCTCAGAATAGTTTTGGCAGCCGCTGCGTCGGTAATAATTGCTTTTAATAATCTAGGATGATTATTCTGCTTTTTACCAATTCGAAACAAAGCTAATAGTTTAATTTTGGACGTTACCTCTTTCGGTGACGCTACCAAAATGGTTGATAGTATCGCACGAACTTTGGATAAGTCGTCATCTAATCTATGTTGTATGTTGACCGAGATAGATTCAGGTATATTAGTGAAAACGATAGCGCGAGAATGATCATGATATTTGCGTACGCGGGAAAAGTGCTGCTCAGAGGAAATCACTGATTTTCCATCAAGATTATGTGAAGATCTATCAATGACTCCAGTTATTTGGCATGTATCAGGTATAACACTTGCCAATGACTCGAATTGATTAGAATCTTTGTGATTAAGAGACACTTCATCTGACTGACCCGGAATGTTAACATATGTAGAGCGCTTAGGTGAATAAGCATTGATTGGATCAGTAAATACATCTGGATTAGTAAGAGGTGCAGAGAAGCTTAAATGATATCGGATTTACTGTACGATCGTTGTAGGTTTCTACTATCCAAATTTCCGTTATTGATAAGATTGTCATTGTCTAAACTGTTATTTTCGATAATCGGTGATGCTTCATCGATTAATGAGTTGGATGTTCGATTCAATGATTCATTTTCGATTCGCAGGAAGTCTGTGGCAACATGTTGCTCTTGCAATGTTTGAGAATTGTCTGTAAATCGAGCGCTTTCTTTATTTGATGATAATAATTGTTCTTTTCGATGTTTGCCACATTTTCGTTCGAATTGTATTTTACTAACATCTTTGTCACAAACGATACTATTTGAATTGTCATGGCTGATAGACGATTGATCATTCTTTGAAACTATCAAATCTTTACGAAAAGATGCTGAACAAAATCCGCATAGAAAATCTCTATCAAGAAAATTTGAAGGAAGACGAATAGGTAGCCAAACAGTAGTCCACACAGGGCAATCGGCCATGGAACACTCTACATAATGCTGGGATCCATTATCATTCACAGTCGATTTTGTCGTTTTCCTCCGTTTCCCCATTTTGATCATTACAGTTCAGATTGCTGAACTGAATTGTATGTTTATTAGAAACCAAAAAATATGCACACTTATGCAGCACAATTATACTTTTCACATATACGTAGGCAACACGACTCTTCTCGTTATTTTATTTTCACGAATTTCCAGTCTGATATATTAATATCCAGCATCGATTGGATGATGATTTTACTATGGTTCGAAGTATTCTTTCAACCCCGAAAGATATTATTTCTAGAATTAAAATAGTAGATCTATTTCGTATTGGTAAGATAAGGAGCAATGGTCCAAGACTGTTAAAGTCTATTTTTACAGATGAGGATAATGTCCGTATTTCGTCGCTATTTTGCCTACCATAATTCAAAGACCCGATTATAATGATTAATTGATTAACACCGTTGAACGTCCTTCATCGTTATGCTTCGCTCTTGGTAAATCGAATAATAGTAATGAATGCTGTGAAGATGCAGACATTTCTCATGAATCTTCATATTGTGTTGCTAGATATGTTCTTTTGTATATCAATGCTCGCAGTCTTCTCCATAAGATAAATAAATTAAAACTACATATCGAATAAAATGACAACTCTTTGATAGTTGCCATAACAAAAACATGGTTTCACCCTAATATCTCTGATGCTGAAATTTGAAATGTTAAATTATTCCCCTATCGGGTAAATATAATCAATAATAGAGGTGGTGGAGTAATACTTTATGTACATAACTGAACTATACGGGAGCTTTATTGAACAATCTATAACACGTAAAGTTGTTAAAGCAAAGTAATAAGTTATTAGTAATTACAGGACATTCTCCCCGACGAGATAGTCTTTGAGATATCCTGGACGGTTTCGTTTCCTCCCACTTCGAATTTTTGGACAAGTAGACTCTTCTCCTCGTACCATGGAATCGTTAGGGGACGAGCATTCCTCGTTTGTTTCCGACGTCCTCATATGGTCATACGTTACATCTTGGGATTGTTGTTGCCTATCCAGTTCGCTTTCCATGCAATCTTGATCGAAGAATGAGTCGAAGTTAACTTGTTGATTTATAGATGCACACCGAAATCGCGACACTGATTCAGCAAGCGCGTTTATTTCTCCTGGGCGGTACGAGATAGTATACTTGAATGGGGCCAACTATAGGCGCCAACGAATGAGTTTATCATTCTTAATGCTGCTATTATTCTTCGTATAAATGAAAGACACATTTTTTGGAACTGTGATTATCTCAAATTGCCGTCCCAAAAGGTAATGTGACAATGTTTTATACTCTCGACTACAGCCAACGCTTCTTTTTAAACGGCCGCCTAGTTTTTAGCACTGTCATGTAACGTACGCGAGAAAAAGGCTACAGGCTTATTATCTTGTATAAGCACAGCTGCTATGCAAAGTTCCTAAGCGTCCGTTTCTACGTTGAACATCTTTCGCTCATCTATGACCGTCATAGTCGCGTAAATGACGTCGTCTCGTAGTTGGTTGAAAGCACGAATTGCCGATATGTCCATCGGAAAGGTTTTTGCGACCAACAGTGGATGTAGTTTATCCGAAAATCAATGAGTCTATCGCGAATAATGTGCGAATAAACCTCGCACATGTCTTAATTCCTTAAGGGTCAAAAGTGGCTTCATTTCTTTTAAAGCTTGGACCCGATCGTCATCTGGTCTAATTTCACCATTCGAGATGGTATATCCGAGTAGTTTTATACACGATCGACGAAATTCACACTTATCCTTATTGATCGTGATGCCATAACACTCTATTGTGTGTTGGAATCTTTCCATATTAAAGTCGTGTTCACTCATTGTCTGACCACAAACAACCACATCGTCAAGGTACACAAAAACATCGTGAATATCTTGCTTTGATAAAATGTCATCCATCGTGCGTAGGAAAACCGCCGGGGCGTTCGTGAGTCCGAATGGTACTCAACAAAACTGATATAATTTGCCCGCGCATTCGAACGCTGTGTACACTCTTTCGTTCGGATGAATAGATAATTGATGGTAAGCTGATTGTAGATCAAATATACTACATACCCGATATCACGATACTCTTTGTACAATTTCGTCGATCCGTGGCAATATATAGGCATCGAGACATGTGAATATATTGATTGTTTGAGCATAGTCGACAACCATTCGACGTTTTGTTCGCCCGTTGTTAATTATTAGGACTTGGGCTCTCCATGGAGACTGGCTAGGTTCAATAATTTTGTCGTGCAACAATCTATCCAGTTCTGATTTTATGAATCGATAGTCTTCATTGTTATAACGACGGGATTTTGTGACGATAGAGTGCCAATCCGATGTCAATGTAGAAAACAATCTAGGAGAGTAGACGAGCATTGTTGACAACGTATTAATAATCAATGGATCCTTTCTCCCATGGAATCGCATTGTTACGGTGTGATAATCTAACATGTAATCATATTGTATAACTATATTCTAGATTGTTGAATAAAGCCTTATTTGGTTTATCATTACAATTTATTCAACAATTGTGTATATTATGTTAGATCAATGAACTCGGATTTTCAACAATTGACGTCCAACGTTTCCATGGATAAACTTCTTATACCTCAACCTTTCAATCTGGATCCAGACACATCGGATTGTCAAGACGAATGGATTCACTGGCGCCAAAAGCTACAAAATTTTTTCTCGTTGCAAGTCACAGTAACAGATGACCAGAAACGATTTGTACTCATTAACTTACTGTCATCAAGACTTTACTTACTGATCAAAGATTCTAGAACATTCGACTCAGCCTTAAATATACTCGATAAGCAATTTCAGAAGCCAGTTAACGCGGTTTTTAATAGATTTCAACTGCATACTTGTCGTCAAGATAAAACGATGAATATCCAGCAATATGTGAGAAAACTTGAAGAGTTGGCAACAAAGTGTAATTTTGAAGATGTCGATGCCGCAACTAACCGTCGAAGCCATATCATTGACGCCCTCGTCCATGGTCTACTCAATTCTTATATACGTGAGAGGATACTCGAATCGAATAAAACTGACTTCGATGAAATTGTTTTAATGGCATCATCTCTAGAGGCCGCACAACAACAAGCAGCCGTTTTTACTTCAAATGACGAGACAAGATCAATGCTAGCATCGGTTTCAGCGGACAACAATAACGAACCCTCCCATTCCGAATTCGATGATGACAAATCGATTAACGCAGCCTTGCGAAACAAAATTACCAAACGCTGTTACTTTTGCGGTAATCATTATCACCCCCGCAGTAAGTGTCCTGCAAGAGACGTTACTTGCAACATTTGTTCTAAACATGGTCATTTTGCCAAAGTCTGTCAATCAAAATTAAAATTTTCCACCTCGACTTCATCGGCGTTATGTTCCATGTCCAACTTAGAGGATCCAAGTTCATTGACTTCCATTACAATCAATGGTCAACAAATCGAATGTCTTCTAGATACGGGCAGTTCAGAAAATTTCATTGACACGAATATCGCACATAAATTACAACTGACAACCACATCTTGCTGTAAAACAGTTTATATGGCGTCCTCCTCCTCTTGGGCCACAATTACAAAACAGTGCACAACAAACATTGAGTTGAATAAAAATACTTATCCACGCTGCCGCTTTTCATTGTTGTCGTCATTATGCGCTGATGCCATATTAGGCAGAGAATTCATGAAGGAACATGAATTCATAACGTTCCCATTCGGTGGAAATTTGCCTGGACTAACTCTCGCTAACATATCTCCAGCATCTGCCATAAAAATCCAGCCATTAACACTTTTTCCGAATTTGCCGAAACATCTCATTCCAGTTGCCACGAAATCAAGAAGACAGACACTATCAAACGCCGAGTTTATTCGAAGCCAAGTAGCTAACTTACTCAAATCCGGCATTATTCGAGAAAGCAGATCGCCTTGGCGCTCACAGGTTCTTGTTGTTACAAATAGGAATGGTAGACAGAGAATGGTTGTCGACTACTCGCAAACTATTAACCGATTCACATCTTTGGATGCCTACCCTCTTCCTAATATCGATGACCTCATTTCGAAGATTGCAACACATTCCGTGTTTTCGACGCTCGATCTTTCCAGTGCTTACTATCAGATTCAATTGCTGGAGGAAGATAAAAAATACACGGCTTTCGAAGCATCAGGACGTTTGTACGAATTCCAGCGAATTCCTTTTGGGCTTACAAATGCTGTTTCTGCTTTCCAACGAATCATGAATAACCTCATCGAACACTATCAACTTGAAGGAGTATTTGCTTACTTAGATGACATCATCGTGTGTGGAAATAGCACTGATGAACACGACAAAAGACTAGATCGTCTAACGACCATCGCTAATCAGCTCAACATCAAATTCTCTCCGGAAAAGTCGCGTTTGGGCAAGACACAACTCAATTTTTTGGGCTACCATATTCGACATGGTTGCATCAAACCTGACACTGAAAGAATTAAGCCATTTCTTACTTACCCGATTCCGGAAAATCACACTTCACTACAGAGACTCCTCGGTATGCTCGCTTACTATTCGAGGTGGATCCCTTCTTTCTCGGTAAAGATACGCCCACTGGTAGAATCGAAAGATTTTCCCCTCGATCGTGCTGTCATCCGACAGATAGAAGAAATAAAGTCGGAAATCTCGAATTCATTTTTATGTGCTTACAATCCGGATCTTTCCTTGACTGTTGAAACTGACGCCTCATATTCATCTATCGGCGCGGTGCTCAGTCAAAACAACTGCCCCGTCGCCTTCTATTCACGATCCTTGCCTAAAACAGCGTTGCGACAGTCGAGTGTGGAAAAGGAGGCTTACGCGATTGTGGAAGCTCTTAAATATTGGAAGCATTTCCTGCTAGGACGCTATTTCATTGTCAAAACCGATCAGAGGTCAGTGTCATTTATGTTTGATCAAAAACTGTCGAATCGCATAAAAAGTGACAAAATCGCTCGATGGAGAATTGAACTTGCACCTTACAATTTTGGCATTGAATACCGGCCCGGACAATCAAATAAAGCTGCTGACGCAATGTCTAGGATAACATGTTCGTCTTGCAAAACAGTTAATGATCTTAAGATCTTGCATAATTCATTGTGTCATCCGGGTGTCAGTCGATTACTTCACTACGTTCGTTCGCATGAGTTACCTTTTGACAAAAGTGACGTTGCGGACGTTGTCTCTTCGTGTCAAATTTGCGCCGAATTGAAGCCTCGATACGCTAGACCAGAAACAGCACATGTCATCAAGGCTACGCATCCATTTGAACGGCTAAGCATTGACTTTAAAGGCCCATTGACATCAACTACAGAAAACAAATATCTCCTTTGTGTCGTTGACGAATATTCTCGCTTTCCGTTCGCCATACCGTGTAAGGATACATCTTCTATATCAGTCATCAATTGCCTGAATCAAATCTTCAGTGTTTTTGGTTACCCAGCCAACGTTCACAGTGACCAAGCAACATGTTTTCAATCCAACGAATTCCGAACGTATCTAAATTCTCGCGGTATTAGCTGCACCCGCAGTTCGTGCTACAACCCACGTGGTAACGGACAGGCCGAACGATTCGTTGGAATAATCTGGAAGACAACCCAACTCGCCCTCAAAACTCACAGGAAAACACTGGCGGAATGGGAATTTGTTCTGCCATTGGTTTTGTCATCGTTGCGCAGCTTACTGTGTACCGCGATAGGGGAGACTCCACATCAACGACTATTTTCTTTCCCAAGGAATTCTTGTAACAAATGTATCGTTCCGAGATGGTTGGGAACAGGTGAAAATGTGCTTTTAAATCAGAATCCAATGTCTAAATCAAATCCGTTGTTTTCGCAGGCTGAAATCTTACAATCAAATGGTAACTACGCTACTATTCGGAAACCTTGCGGGAAAGAGATGAATGTGTCCGTAAGAAGACTGACCAGGTACCCTATTACAAATTCTAACATAGATAACGATATGCTACTGATTGATCGGACATCAGAAGGAGACGGCATGCATTCAAAAACCGACTCGACAATCGTATCACGACAATCATTGAATGGAGCTGATAATATTACACAAGTTGGAATCGGTAACTATCGGAGTGAAGAGAATCAACAAGTCGAACATAATAGACTTCAAGAATTACGGCGTAGTCCTAGGGATAGAAGAACTCCGAAGTACCTAGACGATTATATAATCGGGGAAGACTGTGATAATCTAACATGTAATCATATTGTATAACTATATTCTAGATTGTTGAATAAAGCCTTATTTGGTTTATCATTACAATGTATGGCTCTTATATCTTCTCTCATTTTCTTAAGACTTGATTATTGTCTGAGTATATTTTCCAACTCACTTAAATTCACTCTTCTTCCATTACAACGCATCATCAACTCAGCCGTCCGAGTTCTCCTCAGTCTTCGTCCTTTTGATCATATCTCCCAACATCTTGCTTCTCTCGATTTGCCTACCATTTTTTGTTGTGTCCAAATTCGTCTTCTTATCATTGTTTTTCGCCTCACAACTTTTCATACCCCTTCATTTCTCAACCTTCCTATTCTCGACAATTCTCGTCCTGTGCACTGTGCTCTGCGTTCCCGTAATTCCCTTCTTTTAATATCTTAAAATACTCTACCTCTTTTGTCTTCCGCTCCTTCGTTGTGGCTGCTCCTCTCTCGCGGAATCATCTGCCCATTCATATCCACCAATCAACATCAATGCCGTGCTTCAAACGCCTAATCCGATGTCATTTAAACAATTAATTAATAAACCTGTATAACTTCTGCTGTTTTTTGTTGTTAGTGGGCTTGTAAGCGTGCAGCTGTCACGCATTTGCCACATTCAAAAAATAAATTATTATTAATTCATCTTTAATTTAAGAAATTGACATTTAAAAAAGTTTTATTGACATTAGAAGGGTGTGATGTCTGTTCCCCATCGTGGTGTACCTGGACACTGATCGAAGCGAACCAGCTATGAAGCGAGCTAAATACGGACACCGTCATGGTGACATACCCCAAATAGGGCAATCATGAGGAGTACATAAAGTATTTTGTCAATTGAAATATAAACAAGTCTGCAATGCAAGCTGAACGAATAGATAGGGCGTACACCGTAGTCGACGCGACAGGGCGAGGCCCGGCTCGGCAGACAAATACACTAGGGTTCCCAAGGCAAGGACGCCGTTGAGCCGTAAGCAAACGAGTCCGGATAAATAAGCAAATGATGAGTGAAGACGTCCGTTTTTAATGTTTAAGCATAGAAACACTTATTGGCATCACGAAAGAGATAGCTTCGGTGTTACGAAGAAGACGAATAGGCATATGTACCTTACAGGAAACGAGATTGAGTGTAGTCAAAGCTTACAAAATGAAGCGAGAGCTGGCAATAAGCATTTATAATTTGGCATAGCTTTAAAGTACTACTTAGAAGTAAGGCTGGTATTGACATCTCTGAGCTATTCTGTGATATCGTTAATGAGATAAGCCTCTACGATGATCAGCTCATGAATATAACCAAATTAAATTAATTATGGAGATCCAATATCGTTACAAATTGTTGCAATTCTTAAAATTTTATTATTTAATGTAGTAGTTTTAGTTAATGTTAATTTAATGTTTATTAAAAAAAGTATTGATTATTAAAGTTCTTACACAAATTACAATTACAGTTGCAGATTACAGTTGCAGATTACCTTAAAAAATTTTGGTTTCTAATAAACATACATACTACGATTACTACTATTACAACTTTTACAACGATTACATCGATAACAACGATTACTTCAACGGAGTTAAAAAGTCTTGGTTATTAAAATTCTTACAATAAAATACATACAATAATTGTTCAATTATATTTGAACAATCAAAGACGAATCGAGAATCCTGATAATGTGTGCCAAGAAGAAAAATGTATCAAGAGGTAGGCAAGCAAACTCAGGGGATACCGACAACAACAGGAAATTCGATAGTGTACAAGTGGAATGTTCAACTAGCGGTTGTCAAATTTGGACATCGGTAACACATATTTGTGATTTTGGTGATGATACCGGTGACGTGCCACCATTCTATTGCGGATTTTGTGCTGCGAAGCAAATCAATGTGTTGGTTGAACGTTTAAACCAATTGGAAAAGGTATTGCAGTGTGACGGATTTGGTCAAGTTCCAAATGGATCTATCCCGGTAAACGCAGCTTCTACCGAATGCGTATCAGATGAATGCAACCTACACAAACGTGCTACCTTGGCTAACATCCCCAAATCACAGTCTTGTAGTAATAACAACCAGGTGGATAACGACGAACCGAACGTATCTGCTGTCCCCTCAGAAATGGCTCACAACTCGCACATGAATCCATAAAATCCTCAATAATGACGCCAGGTAACATTCAACATGGTGTAGGCATGACTAGGTCTGTACTTCTTAGAGGTGTTTCAAAAGCAAATGTGATTAACTCTCAAGACACTCCTTCACTTAATAGCATGGCATCTGCATATGACTCTCGTCAGGTACCTTGAAGAAGGGAAGATTTTCATAACCGTGAACAGTGTTTAATTATTGCAAACGTAAAGGAATCTGTCGCTATAAATGACCAGGCACGATTAGACGACGACTTGGGACATCTACAATCCATTCTTTCGGTGGTATTGCATGAATGTCAAGACGAAGTTGTTAAGAGCATGAAGATAAAGGCCGCTTTTCGTCTCGGTAAGATAAGTAATGAGTTGATACCCAGACTGCTCAAAGTAGTGTTCAACTCCGCTGAAATTATTCACATAATCTTTAACGGCACATATCGTTTGAAAGGGTCGAGTATACGTCTGCTACGCGATCTGAGCATAGCTGATCGATTACGTTTGAAAGAGGCTAAATCAGAGTTAGCATGTCGATTAGAGTTCGGTGAAAAAATTTGACAATATAAAATTTTCGAGTTGTGCGGAGGCGTCTACATATTCATTGGAAGGGACTGTCAGATGTGATCAATCCTGCAAGCCTTCTTACCACTTTGGCGCCCTCCGCCTAAGACGTGAAATATTCACTGTTTCACCTTGCCTCAATGTCGATCGGTGTATTCGTGAATTTCGAAAATCTCTTCGCGATTTTTCCTTCAAGTTGAGCACAAATAATGGTGGTTTAAAAATCATTTACTCGAATATTCGTAGTCTACTTAATAAGTTAGATGAAATAAAATGTCTCTTTCAAGATATCGTACCAGATGTAGGTATTTTCACAGAATCTTGGCTTAGTTCGTCAATAGCAGACGTAGATATATTCATTGAGGGATACAGCATAAGTAGAAGTGGTAGAACAAGGAAGATTGGAGGAAGTGTTATCGCGTATATCTCTAATAGGCTTCAATTCCGAGTAATTGAAACTCTTAGTGATGCTATTAACCATAATGAAGCATTGTGTATTAGGCTATATTGTCAACACCCAATAACGGTATTGACTGTGTATCGTTCTCCAAGATCAAACACAGATAGCATAGCTGCCTTAATGGAGAGAAGTAGTTATTGTGATAGATTTGTTGTACTTGGTGATTTCAACATGCCATCTGCCAATTGGGTTAATTACACTTCCAATGACTCGGATGTCGAGAGTTTGAAGCTACTTGGCTTAATAAACAGCTTGGCTCTTAAGCAACATGTCAGTCAGAGTACAAGATTTTCACAGGATTCACATTCACTTTTGGATTTATGCCTTACTGTACCATATGACATTCTTGATAGATTAAGCTATCTGGACCCAATAGGTCATTCAGATCATGTGGTCATTTCGATTGGTCTGAGCGATGTCTACTCACATGGCGTAAATCCGACGTCGTATGTAAACCCATTCATAACTGACTTTGCTCTAGTAAATAAATATCTCGTTGGGGTAAAGTGGTTGGATGCTTTTGATGTTGGCGTCGAATATTCATGGCAGTTTTTCAGGGATACTCTGTACCACCTCCTTAATCGTTTCTCACCTCTTCAGAGTAAACACTGTTTGACATCGATCTCACCGCCTTGGTTTAATAGCGACATAAAACATGCTTTAAAGATGAGACGTAAGGCCTTTAATAACTATCGTAAAGACAGAGCTAATTTCAGCACTTATAAGAAATGGCGAAACCTCGTTACGTCCATGAAGCGAACTGGTAGGCGATCTTTCGAAAAACAGCTAAGTATAAACTGTCACCGTGATCCCCGCTCTTTCTTTAGGTATGTGACTGCTAAGCATACGCGCTGTAAACCTATAAATTGTATTCAACGTGACGATGGGAAATTCATAACTGATTCTTTGCAGATATCAAATATGTTTAGAAATTATTTCCATTCTTTGAATCTTGACCATAAGGATGTGACAATGGGTGATCCGTGTACTTTTGAATCGCCCAGAGATGACACCAGCGACCTCTTCCGATGTGATGATGTTCTCCAAGAGCTTCGAAAACTTAACTGCAAAGCAGGTGCGGGTCCAGATGGCTTACCGCCAGTATATCTGCGCAACATCGCTGACATAATATGTCATCCGCTTTAAAATATTTTCTCTGCGTCTGTTGCTTTTGGCGTTGTTCCTTCTGATTGGCAGAATTCCATCATCTGTCCTATTTATAAGAAAGGGGATAGTTCGTCCATTGACAATTATAGGCCTATTAGTCTCACTTGCGTGTGTTGTCGTGTGCTAGAAAGATTGATTAAGCGACGAATAATAGAATTTCTAAATAGATTTCAAATTTTGAACCCAGCACAGCATGGCTTCCGAAAAGGTTATTCCACGACTACTAATCTTGTACATGCACGTGAAAATTGGTATCACTACTATGATCAAGGCATAGCAGTTGATGTCATTTTCTTTGATTTCTCAAAAGCGTTCGACTCAGTTAATCACACGCGTCTTATTGAGAAGTTGGAGCACATTCATCTTGATAAGAGGATCATAAACTGGATTCGTGTATTCCTTTCCAACCGACAGTGTCGTACGAGTAAATGAGTCGCTGTCGAGTCCATTTCCAGTGTTGTTAGGTGTTCCACAGGGAAGTGTATTGGGTCCCATCTTATTCAGTATTTATATCAACGATTTGATACCAAATATCAGTTCATTCAGTTTATTATATGCAGATGATCTTAAAGTTTGGTGACCTATTATTTCCGATCTTGACAAACAGCATTTACAAAGCGACGTCGACGTTATATCCAATTGGTCTATACGAAATCACTTGAGGATCAATTCCGCTAAATGTACATGTATGCGTATATCACGAAGATCATGTGATCATCTTGGAGGTGAGTACCAGTTTGGTTCAATTAGTATCAAAAGAACCAACTCATATAAAGATTTGGGAGTTTGGGTTTGTGCTGACTTATCCACTCGAAAGAATTCAGACTACGTGTGTTGCATCACAAAACGCTTAATAGGACATACTCGTCGAGCTCTGATAGGCATAGATCCGTTATGTTAACATACCTTAGCAAATGCGTTTTTCTTGAGCCATATCTTATACGCATCGCCAGCTTGTTATCCCGAAACTACTTATGAGCGTTGTGCATTAGAGAAAGTGTTCAGATCAACAACTAAATTAGTCTCAGGGCTGCATATTTATGGCTACGTGAAACGCCTCCAGATATTAAATATGCCTTGTCTGCGATATATCCGTGACAAGCGAGATCTCTCTCTTGTTTGGAAAATTCTGCATACTAAAGATCATCCACTGTCACATCTACTGCAACTGAGAGGTCAACCTTCTCTTCGCGGACACCCCCTGATGCTGAAAACACAAAGGTACATGCATGCAGTTTCCTGCTTTGCCAAATGAGTCGTACGATCTTGGAATTCGCTTCAGAGTGCGACCGTTTTGTCGTCTACTGCTTCAAGTTTTTGCGCCCTACTGGATGATGACCCTTCCTTCTCAAGACAACGGTGGGATTTTCAGTAGTTTATCTGATGAGGGAGGGACAAAACGACTCTTATTCTTTTTATTCTTTTTATTTTGTGAAGCAACTTGTAAAGAGCCTCGGCTCAATTCGTTGTCAATTAATAATAAATAATAATATCTAGATATATATCTTCTTTATCATTAATATTGATTTTATTAAGAATGAGGCTACCTGGATAAATTTGTTCACTAATTGAATAAAAATTATTAGAATTAAATACACATATATCATCAATGTATCGAAACATATATTTCATATATTTATATAGTTTAGATTTAGTTTTTACACAGTTATGAACAAAATTATATTCAATAAAACTTAAAAATAAGTCAGATATAAGTAGGTTACTATTACCTCCTATTGGAACACCTTTTATTTGTCTAAACAAAAAAGTCCCAACTCTTAAATAATTTTGATAATTCAAAATATTTAAGGATTCTATTAATTCAATTTTATCCATATATTTATATTTACTTGATGGTTTAATTTTTGTTAGATATGCGTAATAGTTATTATAACATATATGTATATTTTTTTACGAATATGAGATCAATTAATTTTTCCAATGCATCTTTAATATCTGATGAATCTAGATTTGTATAAAGCGTACTCAAATCGTACATATTTATATTAAGAAAAATCAAATTAAAAAAATGTTTTTCTTAATCAAATTTAAAATATTCGATAAGCGTGTTAAAATAATAAATGAATAATCAAGAGTTCAAATCAACAACATTAATTTCTTGACAAGAAAAAAAAATAATACAGTAACACAAGATTTTTCCTGTCAACCACTGGTCCCGGTATCGGGTTGTGCACACAGTGTACTAGCCAAACTACTCCAGACATCACGATCTTGTACGACAGACCGGAGTTCTCTTTTAGATATTCCAAGACGGTCTTCAACCAGTTTCGAGATTTGATTTCTCCAACGGTACTGAAGACTACCTTGACGTCTCTTTCCAGAGAGTCTGGTGTAGAAAACCATCCGAGGAAGGCGATCTCTAGACATCCTCAGAACGTGCCCTATCAACCTCAACTGACTTTCTGTGATGTGGATAACCAGCGAATTTACTCCGAGTTCTTAACGGATGACCGAATTACTAATCTTATATCTAAGACTAATACCATCCACACTGCGAAGGTACCTCATTTTGGTCGCCTGTATCCGAGATATAACCCTTTCGGCCATAACCCAAAACTCATGACCATGGGTTAAGATAGGAACGAGATTTGCGCGCTAAACTGAAAGCTTCGCCAAAGACTCAACTCCCGCTTCACCACGACAGACCGGTACAAAGAAAACATTGCTACATTAGCTGAAAAATCCGATTCTCAATCTCCATTAGGTTCCTGCTGTCTCTCGATAACAATACCCAAAGATATTTGAAGTCATCCACATCAGAAAGAACTTTTTTCGAATTCAGGTTAACATTGACACCTGAATCCGAGACAAACATATAGAAACAGTCATGACGGTACTAACCAACATCCTTGTTGATTGGCATTCCATCGTCCATCGTGAATCGATCTAGTAGGCATAATAAGTCATCGTAATAATAAGTCATAATAAGTCAATAATATCTACTTCTACAAGAGAAGGCATTTCCATCGGATTAAGGAGACTCCTAAAATGATCTTTCCAACAACCAAGAATTTCTTCAATGTCGGTCAGCATACATTCTCTCTTGTCATATACAGTTTTAGGAAATTTTTGCTTTCCAACACGATGGTTCCTGATCGTCTTCCAAAACATCTTCGAAGCTTACCTATAATCAAATTCTATGTGCTCTCCAAACTTCTCCCAATCCGCGTTATCTTAATGCGACTTTTCTTAATACATGTCAACATTTATCTATCATTATCCAATATGTACCATTCATTCAAACCCGCTTTCCGCTATAATAAATGCGCCTTATCTTAATATGCAACTCAACGTTTATCTCTCTTCTTCCAATCTGTACCCTCCTTTCCAATCGGCTTTTAGCTCTAATTACTTCACAGAAATCGCCTGCATGAAAGTTTACAACAACCTAATCATTTCTCGTGTCAAGTCTCTATATAGTGTTCTCATCTCCATCTAACTCTCCTCAGCTTTTGACATCGATGACCGCTCCATCCTCATGTCTAACCTTCATTATGATTATGGTTTTTCTTCCTCCTACGTAACTATATATCTATACGACCGTTTTTTCGTGTTTGTTCGAATTTATCATAATCCCATCCCATCCATATTATCTGCGGAGTCCCACAAGGTTCAGTCCTAGGTCTCCTGCTTTTCTATCTTATACTTGGCGATCTCTATCCGCTTATCAAACCTTACTACTAAAACGTCATGCAATACATCGATGACATCTTCATATATGATCATGCCCCCAACCATCGCATACACGATATCACAATTTCTGCCTCTAACTGTCTTTCTTCTATCTACAAACTTCTTTCCCATCTTTGTCTGGTTCTAAACCCAGACAAGTCCAAAATAAGGTGGATCCTCCCCCGTCAACCTAACACATCTCTTCTCCCTGTTTCTTTTGCATCATCAATCATCCCCGTTGTCCACAATCTCACTTTCTTAGGATTCCATTTCGATGATCACTTTTCCCTTAAACCCTTCGTCCGCGAGAAGGTCTGATCATCTAACTTAATTCTCCGTGACATCCGCCGTATCCGACCCCTTATTGACTTCTGTTCCTGTATGTATCTTCTTTCATCGCTTCTTTCCCTTAAAATCTTTCAATGCCTCAGCCTTTTCGCCAATTCTCCAACATACATCATCATACCAGTACATCGCATCATCAACTAAGCCGTTCGAGTAATCTAAGTCTCCGTCGCTTCGACCACACATCCACATATCATGCTCAACTATCCTGGCACACCATCTACATCCGCATACAACTCCGCCTTCACGTAACTTTTCGTCTCATCGCTATCGGCTCCCCCATCCTTTATCAACTTTCCTTTCTTATACGACACTCTCACCACCTCTTTATCACTGCGTTCCCGTAATTCCCTCTGATTCCAAGTTGCCAATTACTCTAACAACTACGGTCTCTGATTCGTCCTCGTCGCCGCCCCACCCACCTGGAGGTAGCTCGCACTCGACGTCCGCCGCGCTCCCCACTTTATTACATTCAAATACCGCATCCGTACCAACCTTCTCGACACATTATTTAGATTTTTTTCATGGTCATGTAAGCGTAGGCCGGCATGCATTTGGCACGTAAAAACATCTTTTTGAAAGCCACCTTCTTTGCTTCGGTAACTGTTCGAGCTGAAGCTCTCTTTGCCCTTTGGTACTTGTCTACAGCTTCCACTGATTTATCTGACAATGTTGCCTTATAAGCCAGTTTCTCCTGTTGGAGTATCAGAGTGTTTTTGTTTGTTCGGCTATCTTCCGATCTCAATATAATTTGATGATCCAACATAGCTACTTTAAGGAAACAGGCATTCGTGACTGTCTTCCGCCTATTTGTCTATTGTCCAATCCGCCATTGGAGTCATCGGATGGATCTAAGGGAGTCTATGAAAGGACTATCCTTAAGGCTGATACAAGCCTGCCAATTATCTAGCATTTGATCGACTATTGTCGAACATACGTTGGCTAGGCCACTCTATGAAGAGGCTAATTTGCAAAAGGTGCCAGCTTAATACTTAATCGACTGACACATAGCAACTCGGATATAAATCAATATTACTTTAAATTAAAAATTTCTTAACTTATAATAAATTAATGAAAACTAAGATGATATTTTAATTGGAAATCCGCTTTATTATTAAGCATAATATTATTTTTTTAATAGTTTGTGATGTTATAAATAATAATTGTATCGTAAGTAATACGACAAACAAATCTTTTTCAAATATTAATAATAATTGTAACTGCAATACCGCAGGTGTAGTGTATCTTACAATGTACATGTGGATTGCAATATATAGGAAAAACATATCAAATGTTAAAAACTAGGTTTAGGCAACACATATATAATATACAGCATAATAGTCAAACTATATTTCATAAACATATGAGATTAATAGGACATGATATTAAAAACTGTAAATTATTTATTTTAGAACATATTATCGAAGAAAACATTTCAATATTAAATCAAAAACTATTAGAAAAAGAAGATTTTTGGATTAAAACGCTTAATTCCATGTACCCATTAGGATTGAATGACGTGGTACAAGGAATTGGCAGAAGTAGTATAATACATAATAAACAACTATATTATAATAATCCGATTAAACGCAAACCAAGAAGTCATGGTGATAAAAGGAATAGGAAAAATAGAGTTAAAAATATTAAAAAAGATATGTATATAAATGAACAATTAGAAATATTAAAACAACTTTTAAGTGATAATAAGCTAAAAGATCTTTATGTAAATATAAGAAGTTTTTCTAAAGATATCATATGTACAATTTCACGGGATCCGTTTGAGGATAACCGTCAATATGTAAATTTTATTATTAAAAATTATTATTTTTTAAATAATATTATTTGAAAAAAATTAATAAGTTAAATTAATAAAGATATGTATAAAGAACTTACTAAATTAAAGGATAACTATATAATAACAACTATTGATAAAGCTAGTAATAACTTTGTCTTCATATGCAAAAAGCTTTATTACGATATACTAATGAAAGAGGTTAATTCTAATGATTTAAATGTAAATCCAACATATGAACGTAGTGAGTTGAGTTTAGAAACAATTATTACAAGTCACTGTAATAAACATACAGCAAAATTCTCAACACAATATTCGAACAACGATGAACTGGGAATGACAGTAAACGCCGTGGAGACTATCTCCATCGAAATGAAGTGTACTACGGATAATTGCAACGTGTATTCAACGGTAATCCTTCCGAGAAGGCTTTCTAGAGATTTACTGGCCCAAGATTACCTCTGTGGATTTTGTGCAGCCAAAGCAATCAACGAAACCCGAATCGAAATAACTAAACTTAAAAGCCAGTTAATATCAAATGATTCAAATAGTTGCTGGACAAACAAAGAGCGTATACATAGAATAGTAAATGAGTCTATCAACTCCTCCCTCAACCGTTGCATCAATAAGCAGGTATCTCATGCTGTTTGTTCTTTTCAACGCACACCAGAGGTAGATAAATCTTATTCTAAATAAGCAAACTTTCTTGATAGGGAAAGCGCTAGGGCCTCACATCTGATAGTTCGTAATTTACCCGTTTCCGAAAGCGAACAACAAGTTATATTAAATCTCTTTGAGGAAATCGGTTGTCCTTTGGTCGGACAAAAACTAGACTTTCATCGACTACCTGCACTTCATACTAACTCCCCTACGTGGGTTAAGGTAAAAACTAGCGTCAGCCATGTGGAATCATCTTTAAAATGTTCGTTTAAGCTTTAGAATTCATCTCTCTTTCATACGGTGTACTTGTACCCTGATTTGTTGAAACTTGAACAAGAGGAACTTAAGAGACTACGGAAAGAATTATCCAAACGAAAATAGTCAGACCCAAGTAAGCGATATTTTATTAGAGGGCATAAGATAGTGGTTTCATCAAGTACGGAAGCCCACGCAGTAAATGTGAGCTTACCAGTACTCGGCGAAGTTTCGTCTACAGGCAACAACAATCTTTCTAACCCAGCCAATATATTACCAACGATTGAAAATGATTTAAATGTAAATCTTCCAGCAAAACTTTAAGTAAATCATCCGGGGTATCCTCTAATTGATTCTACTCCGCTGCTCCCCAAATCTTCCTAGAAATTAGCCGTTTTAAATATCCGCTTTCTTAGTAACAAGGTCGATTCAGTATATGATCTTTTCCTTCATAAATATGTGGATGTTTTGTGTTTAACCGAATCTTGACACGTTGATCAGAATGATTACTCTCTTAAACGCCTCCGCTCTTTTAATCTCTCTGTGGTCGATAAGGCTCGTCAACGACCTATTAGTTCAAATCGATCAATTAACCACGGTGGTCTTATAGCTTTCTCTCACCATTGGTCTTCATTGCAATCATAACCGTTGCCATTTGTTCCTCTCACTTTCGAACTACTCGGGTTCCGTGTAAAAGCCGGCTCGTTGTTTCTCAATATCTACTTATTCTATCGGCATGGATCATGTCATCCGTCTGACTCTTTTTTCTGTGAACTGTCAAACTTACTTTCTTTCATCTTCCTCTCCGGTTTACCTTGCGTTGTACTAGGTGATATAAATGTTCGCTTAGACCGTCCTCGTGATTCCAATACCCTAAAGACGATTTCTACATTTAACGATCATGATTTTCAAATCATGTCTCCTCATTATTCTTCTGCTACAAATATTCTTGCCGGTAACCTCGATATTGTTGCTCTACCTACGCGTCTTACCTTGTCTTCTTCATTGTGCATATCTGATCCTGCTCTATCCGACCACTTCCTTGTTACATGTTCTCTCCCTTTGTTAAAAATCAATCTTCCTGCGAAAATTATCTCGTGTCGTTCTTGGAAATTCCTCAACTTTTCCCTTCGCGCTCATATTAACCGCTCTCCGCTAATGTATCCTTCTTCTATCTACCAATCCCCTAATTACTTATGTACCCTCTTTGACAATGTATTTTGCTCTATCCTCGATGAAATTCTTCCTCTTAAAACTTTTGTTCAATCACGGCAAAATCTTGCAACATGGTTCGACTCTGAGTGTGTGACTTCAAAACGCCTCCTGCGTCGTTCTTTCAGAACTTATCATCGTTATCTCAGACTATCTTCAGAACTTGGCTCATCCTTTTATCGTAACCAATTCTTTGCTCTTCGTCGTTCGCATAGGCAACTTCTACGTTCTAAGACACATAACTTTTGGCGAAGCGAACTGGCTTCCGCTTATGACTCTCGAACTAAATGGAAAACTCTTAATTCTCTACTTTCTTGTTTCTCTGTCACCTCCACCCTTGATCCTTCTCAATTCTCCGATTACCTAATTTCAAAAACTGTTTCTCTAATCGATTCGATCATCGTCCTTCCACAAACTTATTGTATCTCGTCTATTCGTATCCCTGAGCTCTTTTATCTACTTGCGGTATCTGAAGATGAGGTATCTTGCCTTCTTATTTCGTTAACTTGTAAGTCCTCTCCTGCCGATCCCATCCCTACTCGAATTCTCAAATTGTTGTCAACAGACTTCACACCTTTCCTTACCAGCCTCTTTAACTCGTCAATATTGAATGGAATATTTCCTATTCTTTGGAAAACGTCCATTGTTCGTCCCCTACTTAAAAAGCCCTATCTTGATCCCTCTCTTCCTTCATCTTATCGCCCAATATCAATTCTACCAACCATATCTAAAATTCTTGAACACCTTGTCTTAGATCAGACAAACAAGTATCTCTCTTCATCGCATCTCTACCCTTCTTTTCAATCTGCTTTCCGCTCCAATCATTCCACCGAACTAGCATGTCATAAAGTATTTCCTGATCTGCTCTCCGCTCGTGACTAAGGACTGTGTAGTGTGGTAATATCGCTCGATCTTTCATCTGCATTCGACATTGTCGATCACGAAATCCTTCTTTTTCGTCTTCGCTATCACTATGGTTTCTCTTAGTCCACGTTGGCTTGGTTCTCTTCGTATCTCTCCGATCGATCAGTTTCCGTCCATTCTAACTCAATGTGTTCTCCTCTATCTTCTCTCTCTTGTGGTGTACCTCAAGGTTCAGTACTTGGCCCTATTCTATTTACGCTTCTTCTTGGAGATTTATCTTGTATAACTAGTAAATTCTGCTTCAGGGTAATGCAGTACGCTGATGATATACTTCTTTATTCTCATTCGTATCCTCATTCCCTAAGCCAACTTTTCGTATCCGCATCTAATTGTCTTCGTGCTCTATCAGAACATCTAATTTCTTTGCGCATGTCCCTAAATCCTACCAAATCTAAAGCGTTATAAATTTTTCCCTCCACTGTTTCTGTTATTCCTCCATCTCTGTATCTTCAGACCACAATTATTCCTGCTGTAGATAAACTAGTATTTCTAGGTATTCACTTCGACAATAACCTGCATCTCGATCCCTTCATTCGTGATAAAACTAGGTCTTCAAATATTCTTCTCCGTGATATTCGTCTCGTCAGAAATTCTCTAGATTTTAGTTCTTGTAAATCTCTTATCTCCTCCCTTCTTTTCCCACGTATTGATTACTGTCTTAGCCTTCTCGTCTTCTCTTCAAAGTCATCCCTTAAACCTCTTCAACGCCTCATTAACACTGCGGTGCGCATCCTTTTTCGACTTCGTAAATTCGATCATATATCTTCCTATTTATCAAAACTTGGATGGCTAAGTATTGATCATCGCGTTCATTTTCGTCTGCTTTGCCTGACTTATCGCCTTCTCCATTGTAATTTTCCTTCTTATCTTTATCTGCCAACTCTAAGTGAATCTCGCTATCTTTCTACTCACCTACGTTCCTGTGATTATCTTATGCTACACGTACCTATTCACTCAACCAACTTCAGCCGTCGATTCCTACATATAGCTGCTCCTCTCCTTTGGAATTCCTTAACTAATCATCTGCGATCATCATCCTCACTCCGATTTTTCAAAAAGCAGCTAAAATCGATGCTACTAAATGATTAACTTTTTTTTATCTGTTTCGCTTTTGTAGGCTTGTAAGCACACAGTATGTGTGCATTTGCCACATTAAAAAAACTTTCAAACTTTCATATGTAGTGCGTTTAAATGTACATTAAAACCACTTTCTGTCTATATGAATAAAATACTTAAAGTAATTAAAGCACACTTTAAAAAATATTGTAGGGTAATCGAAATTAATACTGGTATAAAACACTATTTCAGTATTAATTCTACAAAAGAATTTTTAGAACAGACAAAAGGAATAAATTTTCAAAATTTAAATACATATGATTTTAGTACGCTTTATACAAATCTAGATTTAGTAGATATTAAAGAAACTAGTAAAATTAATTAACCTTATATTCGGAAAAAGATATACATATATATGTTATACTAATTATAACGCTTATCTAACAAAAATTAAACCATCAAATAAATATAAATATATAGATAAAATTGAATTAATAGAATCCTTAAATATTTTGATAAATCAAAATTATTTAAAAGTAGGGACATATATATTTAAACAAGTTAAAGGTGTTCCAATGGGAGGTAATAGTAGCCCAATTATAGCTGACTTGTTTTTAAGCTTTATAGAATATGAATTTGTTCATAACTGTGTAAAAACTAAATCTAAACAATATAAATATATGAAATATATGTTTCGATACATTAATGATATATGTGTTTTTTTATTCAATTAGTGAACAAATTTATCCAGAAAGCCTTATTCTTAACAAAACCAATATTAATGATAAAGAAGGTGTATATCTAGATATGAACATTAAATTAACATTAACTAAAACTACTATTAATTTATATCGTAAAGATGACATATTTAAATTTACAAGAAACATATTTTTGCATAAGCATTCATGCATACCATATAATATAAAATATAATACATTAAATAATGAAATTTTAAGAATTGCAACAATATGTAATGATATTGGCTTTCTTCAAAATCATTTAAATAATTTAATAGATACATATTTTAAACTAGGTTACTATAAAAATAACATCAAGCAGAAAATAGTAAAATATATAAATCAACACAATAATATAAAGAATAAATTTAAACTCTTAAGTGGCAAATTTTTATGGATGGATAATAAATAATATACTTTGTATTAGAATAAGATACTAGATAGTTTTATCAGAGGAAATACATCATTAGCATGTATTTGGCCCCGCTGCTATGTTGGGTAGAGGAGTTAGGGGCCGAAACCTGATAGCATAGCAGTTCCTCCTGATGACCTCTAATTCTTATTCTGATACAACGTCTGTTATTTATTAGTCAATTCATAAAAATGACTTTTATTTTAAATTTCAATTTTTTATTTTAACTTGATTTAAATTATAGAAAATCTAAAAACAATTATTAATTTTATTATTTAATTATTAAATTTTGATTTAGCATTATTATGTTTTGTTTATTTTATAATTATATTAAATACGTAGACTCAGTTAGCTGATTTGATAATATAATGTATTTTTTATCCGACACAATGCAGTGGTAAATGCGTTCGCACAACTACTTGGATCCACATGTCATAATGTTACAAAATAGCCTACGTTACGTCCAGTAACAGATAATATACTATTTGAAAAGACAACAACGACAAAAGACAGAAATGCGGGAGCTGATATAAGTTGTTATGGAGTTTATGGGCACATTACGGAGAGATCCTTCTTAGATATATATATGTACAATTCACTTGCGCCGTCTTATGCTTGGTCTAGAAATGAATGTCCATTTGATTATCACGAGCGCAGAAAAGTCGCAAAGTACGTAGAGCGAATCAGATTAGTCCAGAATGCAAATTTCTTGCCGATAATTATCTCAACGGTTGGAGGTTTTGGAAAGACAACTGATAAATTATTGAAACGGATTGCCCAGAAAAAAAGTGGGAATAAAAATGACCAATATGCCCAAATTATTCGCAGATCTCGGAATATGATATCCACTGTAATCGTGAAGACGGTTTCGATGACAATAAGGGAAAAATTATTTGTCAGACGATACTCATATACTTTACGCGCAGATATTAATACTACGAATAATTGATAATGAAGAAACAACTTAGCGAGTGTAATTTCAAAGTCTGAACAAAAAACAATTTCACGGGATCCGTTTGAGGATCCCGTGAAAAAAAAATTATTCATTTTTTGCTGGATGTCCTTTAAAAGCTTGATAGATCCGTCACTCTCGCAAACTTTATCGGACATATTTTTTTCTATAAAGAGAAATAAAAATTCAAATCAGTAAAAGTAAAATAATGTATCCTCAAAAAAGATACTATACTCCATTAATATAAAAAATTATTATTATTTTTTTAAATAATATTATTTGAAAAAATACTTATATACTAAATGCATTATGGAATATTTAAAAAAGCGGTTTTATACCTTATACTTTTCACAAAATTTGGAAACTCTCTGATTGAAGTTATATCACAGTTATGATACTCGATTGCAACGTCAGGATTGATCTCACTTTAATATTAAATAATAATTCAACTTCTGATAATATCATACTTAAGTATTGAAGCAGCTGCTTCAACTTTCGTCAAACCACTATGTTTGGGTTGGTAGAATAGTCTGTTCATATTTGCAAGTTCAACAACATCAAAGTCATAAAGAATAAGCTAAGTCGAATAAAACAATTTCACGATAAATGGTATTAAGAAGGAAATTGATATTTATATTACCTTTCCAATACCACACCGAGTAAGCATTTCAGCGGCTACGCTGCCAACACCTCCTACACCAACTATTATTACGGTAAAATTGCGAATTTCCTAAACATAGATGTAAGACATATAAGTGAGTGTGTAGGTACAGCGCTATACACGATAATTCGATACTATGCCCATCTTCTGCAAGGCCATAAGTCGACTTAAACATTAAGAAAAAAATTAACACTATGATTTTAAGTATATACCTATAAGGATTAGAATCTGTTACTTGGTCTGAAATGCATAGGATTTTTTCACGTTTTACTTTTTTATCGCTTTCTTTATTACTGCCGTGTTTGTTCATTAATACTTCCAACATATTCATTTTTTGCTGGATGTCCTTTAAAAGCTTGATAGATCCGTCACTCTCGCAAACTTTATCGGACATATCTTTTTCTATAAAGAGAAAAATTCAAATCAGTAAAAGTAAAATAATGTATCCTCAAAAAAGATACTATACTCCATGACGACATTAAGATGTCGTCATGGAGTATAGTATGGGAACGTCAAACACATCAAAACATTGTTTGTCAACAAGATTACGAAGTCACCGATAAAAGTCAGTGTTCGTCAGTATTTTTTAAACTCACAGGTAGCATTAAGCCCCCGTCACCGTCAATAGAGGATAACACTGTTGCGAAGGACGGATTTTCTTGTCCAATATAGACAGCTTTACCGCGGGAAGAACGATAACCTCGGATACACATCGACGCGGCCCGACACAGAGCTAAACTGATCTCACTTTTCATACGGTTCATACACTGTGCGTAAGTGCAGTTCCGGTAGTATGTGCGGTTTCCGGTAGTATGAGTCAAGATGCCGATAGAATTTTGAAAAATATTGCTAAAATGCAAAATGTCAGAACCGGCCGTGAGTACGCTGATGTTATTTGCCAATTAAGAAGAAAGATTGGATTCGCCTTGGTACAGGCAGCTTATCACGCAATAAGAGGTAGTCGCTCCACAAGAGGCAATCCTATCATTAAAATAAATCGCATATGACGAATGAAGATATCGCGATAAGTGAAAATAAATTTTCTTTGCTTTGAAAAAAATTACAAGTTATAGCCAAATGGCTGTTTCAACTGATCACACAGGAAAACTATGAAAAAAAGAAAAGAAAAAATAAGTAAATAGCGGTTGCATAATATTGTACACATACGGAATGCAATGATCGTTGATCCACTGATGCAGTTAAACTTTAAATTGATAAAGTCCTTGGTACATGCTATTTCTCCTGGCAAGGTGTTCCAGGCGTTTAATGCTCGATGTGAGAGCCTAGCCCAACTCACTACTTTACCGTGGGGAAACTTAAATAGTTTCAATGGGTGAATACGACGCGTCTATGTACAAACTTTAACATAGCATGAAGGAAAACCATCTATCCTATTAACCATTCGCCATAGTGCAATAAAATCTAGGTAATATAGCCTCTAACCCACAGATGGTATTTTTAGAAATTCAAGCCGTTCACGATATGAATATGATCCATCCATACACATTCGAGAACCTCTACGAAAAACTGACTCTAGTCTATTGAACTCTCCCTTAATGTACGGAAAAACTGCTTGCACGCAGTACTCTATATGCGGGCGAACAAGAGCGCAGTAAAGCCGTTTGAAAACGCATGGATTAATACGATTAAATGCATTTTTGACCCAGTACATAGCCTGCAAAGCCTTGCTATATGCAAACTCTGAATTTAACCGAGATTTCAATATCCTATGTACCATGACACCCAAATCCCTATACTCCATGACGACATTAAGAATTGAAGTTCCTAGGCGAAAATGACGGTAATCGCAACGCCTTCCATCTTTCGTGGAAAGGTGTGAAGTTTGAAAGCGAATTAAATTTCGTTTCTCCCGGCCATCGACTACAGAATAGCTGATTAAAGCGATTCAGCCATTTGAAAGGCTTAATGTCGATTTTAAAGGACCACTACTATCAAATAACGAAAATATTTATGTTATGTGTATAGTCAATTTATTTCCCAGATATCCATTCGTTTTTCCATGTAAGGATATGTCCTCTGCAACCGTAATAAAGTGCTTTAAATCCATATTCGGTCTATTCGGCCCTTCAGCGTACATGCACAGTGATCGAGAAATGTATTTCATGTCTAAAGAACTACGGCGATTTTTGTTATCGAACGGTACTGCGAAAAGTTATTCCAGCGCGTACCACCCTCAAGGAAATTGACTCGTCGAGCATTACAACGGCATCATTTTGTCATCGATAATGGTATCGTTATACTCGAAAAATCTTTCGCTTTCGTGCTGGCAAGACGTCATGGTTCAGACTTTGGTTGCTGTTAGAAGCTTGCTATCAACTAGCACGAATTCTCTACAGCAGATCGGTTATTTGGATTCAAACGACGTTTGAGAAATATAAATGAAATTATATCCTGGCTAAGATCTGATGTTTCCGTATGAGTGAAGCGTGACAGAGCTGGAAAATAAGACGACAAAGTCGGTAAAGCGAAGGTCGTATAATCGAATCCTTACTACAGTCAAATTTTACGATCAGATGGAAAAGTTGTGACAGTTTCAAATAGTAAACTACCACGGGGTCCGGATGGTTGTCATCAAAATGAGAGCGGATCTCAAAAATTAAATGATAATCCACATATACAAGACGAATGTATACAGCTAATTCAGGACGATATTTGAGACCATCAAAGTACCGATAATCACGTTGTAAACCGTCGCTCAACACGGCAATGAAGTATACCAGGATACCTGAGAGACTATGATTGTGAACAACATACAAATTAAAGCAGCTTGAAAGAATTTCATATACTATATTCATATTGAACTTATTATGTTGTATTGAACTTATTTGTTATTCTTTGTAGATTGTTATAATAAAGAATAAACCGTAAGCTTTTCTCTAATACAATATAATTTTTCATAAATTGTTGTCGATATAATTACAGATCCACATATCCTGCTCAATTCTCCTGGCCACCATCCACATCCGCATCCAACTCCGCCTTCTTCTGGTCACTTTCCGTCTCATCGCTGTCGGCTCCTCGTCCTTCATCAACATCCTTTTCTTAGACGACACTCGCCACACATTTTCATCGCAGTGCTACCGTTATTTCCTCTTACTCTACGTTCCCAATTACTCCAACAACTACAGTCTTCAATCCTTCATCGTTGTCGCCCCACACGCCTGGAATCAGCTCCCTCTCGAAATCAGCCGCTCTCCCTCCTTTATCACATTCAAATACTGCCTCCGTTCCAGACTTCTCGACAAATTTTTAGATTTTTCGTGGTCACGCAAGCGTGCGCCGGCACGGATTTGACACGTAAAAATAAATCCTTTTTTATGGTGTTGTGTAATAACAATGACGACAAGAACGAATGACGGCTTTATTCAAGAATATCTAGAACATAACGTAATAAAGTCAGATTACAACATTATGAATGTTAAATTATAAATAAATTATTGTCGATATAATCACACATTAACATATATTGCTAAACTCTCCTGGCAACTATCCACATCTGCATCCAACTCCACCTTCTTCTCAAAACTTTTGGAATATAAAACGCCGTTTATGCTTTTAGCGTTTAATGGATGAGATTATCCATTATTTATGCATTCGAATCAGTTGGTCCCCATTAGATGTATCACCTCTCATGAATGTGGAGGGTTTTGGCAAGGTCTTACAGCATATAAGTGCCTAGCTGATTTGGGATCTGAAGTGTGTCAGATTGCTAGAGATGATATTATTTACACAAGGGAAATCACGTCTTAAGAGAATTGATGACTGTTCGGAAAAGTCGGGCTTTGCGTGGACACAATTTTACTTTAGCCCATCGCCGAGTTATACGCTCTAAAACTGTACAATTTGGACACCGAATCGTAGGTAAGTGGAACCGATTAAGTGAAGAAATTGTCAACTCAAGATCGGTTTCAGCATTCAAACATAAACTTTTGTGACTTTTGTTTGTGAGTCTTTTTTTCTTTACTTTTCCTTTTCTTTTTTTTAACAGTGCAACTGTGAGCTTTGCTCGTCTGTTTGTCGAAATAATAATAATAATAATAATAATTACTCGCACTGGTGTGAATAAAAGTCAAAGTATATTTTATTGTAATGTTCGGAGCTTGTTACAGAAAGTCGATGAGCTAAAGTTTAGGATCGAGTCTGTTAATCCAATTATAGTTGGTATTACAGAATCTTGGCTTAATTGTGATGTATCCGATGCTGAGGTATCCATCCCAGGCTATTCTTTGTTCCGTAGTGATCGGATAGGGGGTAGGGGTGGTGGCGTAGCTCTCTTTATGAGAGACGAAGTTAAGGTGCGCGTTTTGAGTAAGTCGTCTATTGATAGAGTTGAGAGTTTGTGGTGTCAGTTGAAGTTTGATAACAGCTCACCCATCATACTGGGTCTTGTGTATCGTGCTCCTAAGGCAATATCTAAGAAACTCATCGAAGAGATAGAGTTGTATACGCGAGGAGATTGTGATACTGTGATAATTGGGGATCTGAATATGCCAGATGTTGAATGGACTTCGAATACGGTTCTTCCTACTTGTGATAGTGAATCTTGTGACCTTATAGAGTGTTTTGCTTATTGTGGCCTTGCTCAATTTGTTGATGTACATACTCGCTTTTCAAGTTGTAGTTCTTCCCTTCTTGATCTTTGCCTATCGACAAACAGTCAATTAATCAGTAGTATCCAATATGATTCTCATGTTGGTTTGTCTGATCACTGTGTAGTTAAAGTTTTGCTAAATATACAAATGAGGGTGTTTCATCATGCTCGGTACAAACGTCAGATTAATGTTTTTCGGGCGAACTATGATGTTATTACATCAAAGCTGCATAGAGTAAGTTGGCCTGATCCGGCTGTTGTCGGAGTTGACGAGGCATGGGATCATTTTCGCGTGACGCTTTATTCTCTAATGGTAAAATTCTCACCTTTGAAGTCTAAGACTAGTCGGAAAAGCGCTCGTTGGTTTGATACTGAGCTGGCTACTGCGATGAAGGCTCGTGACTTCAGTTTCAAATGCTTTAAGGGTGGGTTTTGTGAATATGGTGTTTATAAGCAGGCGAGAAATTTCTTCAATTCTTTAAAGCGACATAAGCGCTATTTATTTGAAAATGGTCTAGCTCATAGTTGTAGACATGATCCCAAAGCTCTCTTTCTATATGTGAATAGCAGTAGGAACGCTAATAAAACAATTGGCCAATATTTTGATAGCGTTATTGAAGACGACCTTGCTGAGATGTTCTCAAGGCATTTTTACTTGTACAAAGAGACTACAAACGAGTATTCTGAACCTATATAGAACAGTGAGACGATAAGAGGTGCTAGTGTTTCATATCCTAGTTTAGACATCGCTAATTTGATAACTCCTGAGAAAGTTTTAGCTGAACTGCATCGTCTTAAAGAGACAAACTCCAAAGGTGCTGATTTGTTACCTTCGATATATCTTCGTCGAATAGCAGACTCAATATATACACCACTTTGTAACATATTTCGACAATCTATTATTGATACGAATCTGCCAAAAGAGTGGAAACAATCGATCATTCACCCCATCTTCAAAAAGGGTGATAGATCTTCAGTAGACAATTATAGACCAGTAAGTATTACTTGCTTATGTTGTAGAATGTTAGAGCGAATTATACATGGTTATATGGTCAAGTTTTATAGTGAGAATAATGTAATAGCTTCTGAGCAACATGGTTTCCGTAAGGGTTATTCGACAGTTACTAATCTACTCGCTGCCCATCTTGATTGGTCAGCTAATAAAGCCGTATCAATTGCTACTGACATCATATTCTTCGATTTCTCTAAGGCATTTGACAGAGTAGACCATAGACTCCTCCTAAATAAACTAGAGAAAAGTGGCATTCCATTTTTGCTTGTTAGATGGACTGAATCGTTTTTAAGCAATCGTAGTTATTGTGTGCATGTAGATAATTTTTACTCTTCTTCGCGGCCATGTATAGGGGTGCGTCAAGGTTCAGTATTGGGTCCATTGTTATTTAGTGTCTACATCAACGATATCCCGGAATTTATTGATTCTCGGATGCTTTTATATGCAGACGATTTGAAAATCTGGCGGGCAATTCGTTCACCCAATGATATAGTCAAACTGCAACGGGATATCGATGAAGTCGAAAATTGGGCACTGCACAATAGGTTGATTGTAAATATATCAAAATGCAAACATTTACGTGTTCATGGCGGAAATGCTCAATCTTTAGTTAATTATAGCTTTCAAAGCAGTGATATAGAACGAGTGAACAAATATAAGGACTTGGGAGTGTGGATAAACAGTGATTTGAGTACCGTCACACATACTGAACATGCTTGTTCAAATGCGTTGGGGATAATCGGTCAACTTCGACGCACTTTCATTGCACTCAATCAATTTGCCCTACGTCCGCTAATCTTTGCTCATGTGTTGAGCCGTCTTCTATATGCTGCGCCGTGTGTGTATCCCCAAAATTCAAAAGAACATATTAGTTCAGAGAGGGTACTTCATAGAGCTACCAAGCTAGCACCGCAACTGAAATTTTTGTCGTACCCTGATCGATTAAAATCACTTAGACTTGAGACTGTCACGTGGACCCGCCGGTACATCGATATGAGTATGGTCTGGCAAATTCTTAATGATTTGGATCATCCACTTCGAGATTGTCTTCATTTGCGCTCACCCAATATCCTCCGAGGCCATGGTTTAACCCTGCGACGTGAAAGGATAAGAAAATCACGAGCTGTCCAATTTGATCGGCGAGTTGTATCTCTGTGGAATAGGCTTGGAGAGTCAACAGTGTGCAGTAGCAATATCAACGAATTCAAAAAGAAATTACGGATGGAGGATGCCATGGGGAAAGCTGATTTTCCGTATTTGTGATACTTTTATTATATTTTCTTTTTTCTGCAGTGAACCAGCCAATTAAGCCATGCTTTTATGTGCTGTTGAAACATTAATAATAATAATTATTGAACGTGAGGGTTTGCAGGGAACTTATGCATATTTGGACGATATTTTAGTATGTGGTCACGATGAGGAAGAACACGATTGAAAATTGAACCATTTTATGCGTATAGCTGAGTCTCTTCAACTGATGATAGCAAAAGAAAAATTAGAATACATATTAAAGGATATTTGATATTTGGGTTACCTTCTTTCATCTGGTACAATTCCTGACACCATAAGAGTCGAACCGTTAATGGAAATGAAAGACCCTACTGATCAAAGATCCTGGAAACATGTATAGACTGTTTGCACATTATGCCAAATGGATCGAAAATTTCTCTGACAAAATCAAGCCACTATTAACTGGTGAGTTTTCCCTATAACTAAAAATGTGAAAGAAGCAATCGCAATTCTGAAGAAAGACGTTGCATCATCCACCCTCGCAGCAATTGATCCTTCTTCACAGTTCATTGTCGAGAACGATACATCAAACCATACAATAAATGCAATACTTAGTCAGAATACACGTCCGGTAGCATTTTTTCTCGATCTCTTTCAAAATCGAATCATAAGCAATCTGCCAAAGAACGTGAAGCTTGTCGTGAATCAATGGATATAGTGGAAAGCATTCGATACTGGAAACCACCTCACTAATCATCGGTTCAAACTTATAACTGATCAAAGATCCGTAAGTATATGTTCGGCCATTACAAAGGCAGCCGCATTAAAAAAGGATTTATTTAAACGTGGCAAATGCGTGCCAGCGAACGCTTACATGAGCACAACAAAAGAGAAATGTAAATCATGTGTCGATAAGGTGTGAACGAACGAGGTGTTTGAATTTAATAAAGGAGGGAGCGCGGCGGACGTCGAGAGAGTTGATTCTAGGCAAGAGGGGCGGCGACGAGGAAGGATCGGAGACCGTAGTTGTTCGAGTAATTGGGAACGTGGAGTAAGAGGGTATGACAGGAACGAAGCGATAGCGAGGTGGGGCGAGTATCGTCTAAGAAAGGAAGGTTGATGAACGATGGGGAGCCGACAGCGATGAGACGAAAGGTAACGAGAAGAAGGCGGAGTTTGATGCGGATGTGGATGATGGGCCAGGAGAGTTGGGCCAGATATGTGGATGTGTGGTCGAAGCGACGAAGACGAAAAAGCACTCGAACGGCGGAGTTGATTATTCGTTGTAGGGGTAGGATTACGGATTTTGGAGAATTGGCGAAAAGGCTAAGGCAGTAATCGATTTTAGGGAACGAAGCGTTGAAAGAAGAGACATACAGAAACGGAAGTCGATAAGGGGGCGGATACGACGGATGTCACGGAGAATTAAGTTAGACGAGCGAACCTTGTCTAAGACGAATGGTTTAAGGGAAATGTGATCATCGAAATAGAAGCTTAAGAAAGTGAGATTGTGTACTATGGGGATGATCGATGAGACAAAAGAAACAGTGGAAGGAGATATGTTTGGTTTACGGGGGGATCCACATCATTTTGGACTTGTCGGGGTTTAGAATGAGATGGAGATTGGAGAGACGTTTGTGGATAGTAGAAAGACACTTCGAGTCAGAAATGCTGATATCGTGTATGCGATGTGCAAGTGCATGAACATATATGAGGATGTCATCGGCGTATTGCATGACGTTAAAGGAGAAAGGTTTGATAAACGGAGAGAGATCGCCAATTAGAAGAGAAAAAGCAGGGGTCCTAGGACTGAACCTTGTGGGACCCCGCAGAAAATAGGGATGGTATGAGAGGATGATGAATTTAACATATTTGAAATGAACGTTTGGATAGATATGAATCGAGCTATGCTACGGAGGAGGAAGAAAAGCCGTAATCATAACGAAGGCGAGAAAGGAGGACGAAGTGGTCTACAATGTCAAAGGCGGAGGAGAGGACGAGGGAGATGAGCACACTATATAGAGCCTTGTTTCGATAAATGAGTAAGTCGTTGTAAAATTTCATGCGTGCGACTTCTGTGGAGTGATTAAAGCGGTACAGATCGGATGATGAGAGATAAGCGTTGATCTGTATTAAGATGATGCGTTCCAAGAGCTTAGAAAGAGTAGGGAGTAGTGAAATGGGGCGATAGCTAGAAAGAAGCGAGGAGTCGAGCGATTGTATCTTAAGTAGGGGACGAACGATGGCAGATTTCTAGTGTAAATGGAAGATACGACAGCGGATGGACGAGTTAAATAAGGTTGTGAGAAAATGGGATATCAATGAGCATATGTATTTAAGTATGTGGGTAGGCAGGGGATCGGCAGGTGAGATTTTGCTTGGCAAGGGCTTGATGACAGATGATACTTCGGTAGGTGATACAGGGAGAAGATGAAAGAGTTTCGGAAGGATAAGGCTAGGCGGGGCAGAGTGGGATAGGATGGAGACCGGGGTGTGAGAGAGAGCAACGTGGATACTTTAGTCTGGAGAAATGACGAATAATCATTGGCATTGATGTTGCACGGCGAAGAGGAGCGAGCAAGGATTGAGTTAAAAGTATGCCAGAGAGTCTTAGAGTTGAATGAAGTGATGATTTTATGCTGCCAGAAGGAGTTGCATTTGGTACGTAGTAGGTGGAGATGAGACCGGCGAAGAGCAAGATAGGAATCAGGGGAAAGATTTCCGGTTTATCAGGGAATATAGCGGAAATCACGTCTGAGAGAGCGGTGATAGACTCTCAAAGCATGACGATGTCGACGCTTTGAGAGTAGGCATTGGATGTCAAACCATGGGGCCAGTGCAGCGAAGGTGTGGGTGAGGTTTGAAGGGCAAGAGAAGATCGAGAACGGATGTGAGTTTAGAGTTGAAAAGAAAGGCGAGATCGTGAGGAGAGGAATATGTTATTGTCGGATAGGATAGAGATGATTTGAGTAAGGCAGAGCGGAGAAGGGAGAGGTCAAGATTTCTCTAAGAGCGACGTAGGATTGTAGATGTTTGAGGATGGGTGTGGTTGTGAGTGAGATCAAGGGTGACAAGAAAGTGATCGGATAAACCAGGATGAAGATAGACAGTGAGGTGTAGGCAGCCAAATGATCGGGATGATCATTTTGCGAAAGTTATTGGGAGTGCCCTACCAAGGATATGTGTGGGGGCAGTGGATATGGGTTTGTGGTTATAGTTGGATATAATGTTGATGAACTGGATGGACTCGGTAGAAGAGGGGCTGTCGAGGTTGATGTTAAAGTCGCCAAGAACGATTGAAGGGATGGAGGACAATGAACAGTTGGACAGAAGGTCAGCGAGTTCGGTAAAAAATAAGGAGGTAGGAGCGGATGAACCAGGACTGTATACAATGGCGAGATCTAGAGTGATCGGATTATAAGAACGACAAGTCAGCAGTTCAAAATAGCAAGGACTAAAAGGGGAAGTGATTTTGCGATTAGACGCGGAGTGACGGGCAAATACGAATGCCGCCATGATTACAGAATTTAGAATGGGATTTGCTGAGGAGGCGAGCGGATTCGACTAGTGAGCAACCGGCAGAGAGCAAGCGGCGGATGTAGAGGTCGTCAGAATCGGATTGCCAGGATTCGGTGTAACAGAAGAGATCGATGGATTGCTTATTGAATAGATTGAAGATGATATCGGATTTATTGAGTATAGATCTAGTGTTGAGGAGGCCGAGGCGGAAACCGTGTGTAGAGATGATAGGGGCTAGTGGAGAGGACATATAGGGGAGATGGAGTGCCATCGAATTATTGGGCGGGTGCGGACAACTTGAAAATTTCCGTCGATATTTCTGATGGAAAGGTATGTTTTGCTGTTTTCCTCGCGACGGCGTTTTTCGATGCGGGCAGATGACAGTTGAGCGATTTCGGAGGAGGTGCGATCGGGGAAAATGCGAGTAGCTGAAGAGGACATGAGTTTGAATCGTTGGGAGATGACAGAAAACGCGTGAGAGCAATGCTTGAAAACAATTTTTAGGAGAGGGATCGGGGGATGATTAGATTAAGATTTATTTAGGCAGATGAATGCGGCCGTTGATATGTCGTTGAAAAAGGATGGTTTATACGCAGGAAAAGGAGACGAGAGGATGGATCTGAAGGGTGATACATCGTGGTCGAGACGTGCTTGTGGAGATATAGAGGTGGAAGAAGTTATATTAGTTACGATAACCCAACGATCGCGAGAAGGAAAGCGTTTCCGTAAAGGAGGATGATTGACGTGAGTTGGTGAGATCACGATAGGAGAGCTGGGAGTTAAGGATATCAAGTGAGTAGGTTTGACATCGGAATACAAAGAGGATTTGGATAATTTAGAGGGTGGTAAGCGATGTGAGGAAAGGTTATGGGTGAAAGGATTGTGGACTTTGGTGGAGGTGATTTTGATTGAGGGATGTTGGTTATTGAGAAACGAGACAGAAGGGAAGAGACGGGGGTGTCGGGAAGTGAAGACATTGGATTAGAAGGTCATGTGGTGACAGGATCAGTGGGTTGACAAAGGACATAAGAAACGACTGGGCCGGTTTGAGTGAACATGTTGGAGGTTGATATGTTCTTATGGGAGAGGTCGCGTATGAGTTTGTTGGAACAAAAGTCGCATAGGAAGTCTTCTTTAGACTTACTGTTGTCGCATGCGATTGTAGTCCAGACGCTGCAGTCATGTGTCGAGCACTGTACTTGTATTGAGCACAGTTGGTGTTGGTCGTAGCTGTCTTCTTACGTCCTCCCATCAACGTCCTTCTGTGTTAAAACTGTTAAATTTGCTGGATTGATCTGGAACTGGATTGATCTGGAACTGGATTGATATGGAACTGGATTGATCTGGAACTGGATTGATCTGGAACTGGATTGATCTGGAACTGGATTGATCTGGAACTGGATTGATCTGAAACTGGATTGATCTGGAACTGGATTGATCTGGAACTGGATTGATCTGGAACTGGATTGATCTAGAACTGGAATGATTGTATGTATATTATTTCTTAAACTTTTTTAACCAAAGATCTGGAATTGAATTTTTAATGTATATTTAATCTCTTAAATTTTTTTAGGAGATAGAAGATTTTAAAAGATTTTTTATGAAGATAGATACATTTGCACTTTGGAAGTTAGAATTGCTGCCATATCGTTTCGAAATATTATTAACTCGGTCATTAAAATACATGTGCGATGCCTTGTCTTGTGACGGACCATTTCTGTGTTCTACATCTGTATCGACATTATACCAACTACATGATGGGTTGTGGCATGCAGGAGTTATTCGATTACATCATTATGTACGAATGATAAATTTGCCATTCTGGATATCTGATGTTCGAGATGTAGTGCAAAAATGTGAAGTTTGTAAGCGAATTAAATTTCGTTTCTCCCAGCCATCGACCACAGAACAGCTGATTAAAGCAATTTAGCCATTTGAAAGGTTTAATGTCGATTTTAAAGGACCAATACCATCAAATAACGAAAATATTTATGTTATGTGTATAGTCAATTTATTTCCCAGATATCCATTCGTTTTTCCATGTAAGGATATGTCCTCTGCAACCGTAATAAAGTGCTTTAAATCCATATTCGGTCTATTCGGCCCTTCAGCGTACATGCACAGTGATCGAGAAATGTATTTCATGTCTAAAGAACTACGGCGATTTTTGTTATCGAACGGTACTGTGAAAAGTTATTCCAGCGCGTATTACCCTCAAGGAAATTGACTCGTCGAGCATTACAACAGCATCATTTTGTCATCGATAATGGTATCGTTATACTCGAAAAATCTTTCGCTTTCGTGCTGGCAAGACGTCATGGTTCAGACTTTGGTTGCTGTTAGAAGCTTGCTATCAACTACCACGAATTCTCTACAGCAGATCGGTTATTTGGATTCAAACGACGTTTGAGAAATATAAATGAAATTCCATCCTGGCTAAGATCCGATATTTCCGTATGGGTGAAGCGTGACATAGCTGGTCATAAATGATCATACGATTCCAGATAGAGAACGAAGCTGCTTTGGTTAGTATGCTATTGACCGGCGATGCTCTTGCAACATTCCTTTAAATACTAGTAGAATAACAGAAAGACCAGGAGTGCTAAAAACAACTTACACCTTATATTCAGAGAAATCCCATTTATAGCATATCAGAAGCTTACTGAAATAAAATAAGACGATAAGCCATTTATGTATTTCCAACGAACTTTGAATACTTGCTAGAATTGCGGGTGTCGAAATCAATACGTTGTCAAGGCGTGCAAACATGATGTCATTGTTATCAGATGTAAACCAAGATCTAAACGTGCAGTATAGCGTAACTTGTAGGTCGTGCAAGAGCAATCATTGAATCCGGAACTTCAAAGGAGGTGTAGCTCTCCACACGATTTAGTTCCACACAATCAAATATGTTCAAGATGCATAAACGAGATCAGCTTTACTAAGTAAACGCAAGGATTTGATTGAGACATATGACGTGTTTCTGATTGTGGAAAGTGTGTTATTTTGCTCAAAATTTTTATGAAGAGTTTGGAAACGGGCAAGACAATTATGCTGGGAGATGTATCGTCACCCTATTGACTTCTAGACTTCAATTATAGTTGAGGGCAGAATCGGGACTGTATTTATTAACACGGGCTGCACATCATCGATAGAGTTTTTGTAGATTCCTGTTACAAGTAGATTCGTAATTCCCTTCTTTTACATGGTCCAATCTACTCTACCTCTTTTTGCTTCCGCTCCTTCGTTGTGGGTGCTCCTCTCTTGTAGAATCAACTGCCTATTCATATACGCCAATCAACATCTATGCCGTACTTCAAACGCCAAATCCAATTCCATTTCAACAATTAACTAACTATCTGTGACTTTTGATGTTCTTTTTTTGTTTGTTAGTGGTCATGTAAGCGTGCATTTTGCACGCATTTGCCACGTTAAATAAATTATTGTATTTATTTTACAAGTAGAATACTTATATTTCAGTTTTTGACGGATGGATGGTTCATTACACAGAGTAGAAACTTATTCAAGTCCAAGCATATGGCAAAACTATTATGGTGAATGCTATAATGGATTGAAAATATTATCAATATTATATTGATAATAATCAATATAATCTTATATTGATAAGATTATCATTAATGATGGATTGATAAGATTTTTGGTATCGATGATAGAGCACAAGTTGAGGATTATATACGTCGTAATGACAAAGATTGTATTTCTAACGAAATAGCAGAAACGGTAAAGGCGAACTACAGGCAATATTGGAGTAGTCAACAATTGGGAACGCTTAGCGATTTACACAATGCAAAAAAAGAAAAACTTAGAAGTTGATAGTATTGCTGATGTTAGAACTTACATTACCTTCATGTCTTCCTGTATTTATACATTTACATTGCCGGCAAAATGGGCTCTGATCACATGAGTGTATCATGCATAATGAGCCTTGCATTATTCAGGGCGCATAATGCGCCCTGGATAATGCAGGGCTTATTATGATAGATTAAGTTAACAATAAATTTAAACTATCTTGGTTTAAACTATCTTGATACCTATTAACTACTTACACAAATTACAATACGACCATCAGATCGGACAAATTTTATTCTTGAAGTGACAATTGGTATTTCATGAGTTTGAACTTTCTTGGCTGCTTAATAAACTACTTACAATAAAATAACATACAATTACATACAGTTTCTGATAAACATACAACGAAAAATATTTTACTTCAGAAGCATTTTACGATTAATTACAATCAATCCAGTTCCTGATCAATCCAGGATTACTTACAATCAATCCAGTTCCTGATCAATCCAGGATTACTTAAACGGAACAATATAATAACATACAAGCGAATACCTCGTTGTCTAACGATTACAATGACCAAAAAATACAAGAAGGGCAGAATCAATAACTCATTATCTGACGACTGTTACACTCAGTTAGAAGTAGGCTGCGATGCGCCAAACTGTGATGTGTGGAGCATTGTCAAAGTCAAGAGTAAAGATCAGGCGATATATCACTTGCGATCATTCATGTGCGGCTTTTGCAGTGCTGTTATACGAAGGGCTACGAGGAGTGAGCAAAACAAACCTACCGATGATAATGATAATAACCAATGTACCAATTCATGTACAGACACCACAAAACAAGCCGATCAACTAGAGATCTCCCCTCACGTCCAGAGTAAAACACAACATGATAATAGCCTTTCTGTGGCTTCAACGCCAACTCGAGTGTGGAAAGGGGGACATGAGAGGTCATATACGATTACTAAGATAGTTTCTGATGACGATTCGCACATCATTTCATCTACGCTAGAAAATTACTTGCCTCCTAAATCAGTAGTAAATGCCACAAGTTCCAACATTGAAGTTGAGCCTCAATGCCGGATGGGCGACAGTGTTTTACGGACTTCATTGAATTCAAAGCATGCTCTTATAAATGTTGCACCATGTGATAAGCCAATTATCGACAACAATGACACCAGTGTCCAAGCAAATTCGTCGTCCAGCTTGTGCACGTCTTCAGACAACAGATCCCCAACCCATATAGCATCGAACTTTTCCCCTACAGAAAATAGTGAAGTTCGACATGCGAAGTCGGTTGAGATAACTCGGCATCATTATGACAGGTCATATAGCGTGTTATTCAGCGAACTTACTGAGTCCAATTCCGCAAACTCACAGGAACATATGGACCATGACGTGTCTATTTTGCGTAAGGTATTATCCCATCTATTGCATGAAGGTGATGAAGAGTTAGCATCGTCTATACACGTGAAGAAGCTATTTCGGCTTGGTAAAAGAACACAGGAGAAACCAAGACTGTTGAAGGTGATATTGTCCTCTAGTGATCATGTGCGCATGTTGTTATCACGTGGATATCGTCTTAGGGGGTTGCCATTTCGTATCCTTCGTGACCTTTCGCCAGATGAGCGATTACAATTACAAAAAGCAAACATCGAATTGAGACACCGGCTTTCTCAAGGTGAGGCTAATATATGCATACGGGATTTTCGGGTTGTCAAGTGGCGTCCTGTCGTACGTTGGAAACAGTTGGCTCCTTTAACTGTCGGGACCCCTGTGTCCATGTAAATTCAGAGAACACTGACCATTCCTTAGGGTATCTGATTGTATTTGATAGACCGTGCCTTAGTAAAACCAAAAAGGATTCCAATGCAACTCGTTGCTATTTATCGGTAGGTTATTCAAATTTACGAAGTCTTCCTGCACAACTTGTAGAGCTTCGATACCATGTTGAGGTTAATGCGTATGATATATTTTGTGTTAGTGAGTCATGGCTACATGAACACATCTTGGATGCCACTGTAAATATTCCAGGTTATCGTCTACTTCGAGGGGACAGGAGGTCCAGTATGCGAGGGGGCGGTGTTGCAGTGTACGTTCGAGACCATTTGCTAATTTCTGGCATCGATCAAGTTTGTGATCCGTAAGGCTAGTTCGAGAGTATTACCTTTCATATTGGGTATGATCGTGTTGGTATCAGTCTCTGCGTTGTATATCGCTCACCTTCTATGATCACTGATTGTAATCTTCTGAAGTCAGTATTGCGATCGATAAGTATCAGTTCTCATTTCCTTCTTCTAGGAGACTTCAACCTACCTAGATCAGATTGGCGGCAAACAATATTTGATGATGGCACCGTCGTAGAAAGAGAAATCTCCCACTTCCTCGCTGATGAACTCTTACTAGTACAACACATTCAAGAGCCCACACGATTTTCTTCCCATAATAATGATACTATACTTGACTTGTTTTTTTCCAAACGTCTTGAAGACATAGCTCGAGTGGATTATCTTCCACCGATAGGTAACTCTGACCACTGCGTGCTATCACTACAGGTCACCCCAAACTTTAAATTCCGCCATTTTACGGCTCCCATCGTAAAACGGGTTTGGTCAAAAGTGCTTGATGAGCAAATTTTATCTTTCTGTCAACGTCGTCCACTATCTTTAACAAATACTAAAGAAGTCTCACTAAAAGTGATTGGGGATTACCTTTTAGGTATTTCTGACGTGTTTGCACCAAAGCGTATCATCTCGCCAAATACCAAATATCCTGTTTGGTTCGATAAGGACCTGAGATTGATGTTGCGAGTACGAAATCGTCTTTGGAAGTTATCTCGTTCGCTTCCGTATTACGCCAACATTTATAGGTATCTTAGGAACGTCAGTACTCGTATGAAAACGTTAAATCGTGATAAATTCGAATCTACAATCATCAAGGAAGTTAATCGCAACCCCAAGCTATTTTGGTCATATGCTCGGCAAAACGGAACGCTCAACTCTGCAATCAAGCATGTGCACTCTGAATGTGGCTTGGTTACAAATGAAACTGATATAGCTGAGACCTTCGCATCCTCGTTCTCTTTATCCACTTTACCACATTGCGATTCTCATATGATATGGTACGGGTGCTCTATCCCTCCGCGTAATGAATCCCGGCCAATTTGCGTTACTGAAATTCAAGATTATCTCAATAATATTCGTCCTTTTAGCGCAGCTGGCCCCGATGACATCTCCCCATACCTGCTCAAAGCTTTATCGAGTTACCTGGCACCATTCCTGACTATTATCTTTGATAAAATTCTGGCCACTGGCAGTGTCCCAGAAGATTGGAAAACTGCAACCGTTGTTCCTATTCCCAAAAAAAATTTTGCATCATCCTGTGGTGATTATAGGCCAATAAGCTTAACCTCTTCTCTGTGCAAAGTTCTCGAACGCGCCATCAGCACTAGAGTCTACGATCATCTTGTCTCTCTTGGTATACTATCGTCCGCTCAACATGGTTTTCGTCACTCCCGTTCTTGTTTGACGAACTTGCTTACCGCGCGCGAAACTTGGACCCAGTCGTTAAGTTTTGGTAGCTCACTCGATATAATCTTTATTGATTTTTCGAAAGCATTCGATCGCGTCCCTCATGATGGGATGATTAGGTTGTTAGCACACTACGGAGTATCCTCCATGTTATGCAATTGGATTCGTGATTTTTTGGACGGGAGATCATTTCAGGTGAGGGTTGGCAATAGCATGTCTTCTACTAGGTTAGTTAAATCCGGAGTTCCGCAAGGTACAGTCCTTGGTCCCTTGCTTTTTATTATATTTCTCAATGATCTTCTGTTACGCATAAACAGTCCCTGCCTGGCATTCGCAGACGATGTGAAAGTGTGGTGCGATAGCATCTCAGATCCTGATGGCCGGCATCTACAACATGATCTCCAGACAATCTATGACTGGAGCAGTGCTACCGGTATGACCATAAATGTAGATAAGTGCGTTCATATGAAACTCGGCAAATGTAAATCTGATCATGAATTCTATTTAGGATGTTATAAGCTTCACAACATTTCTGTTCATAGAGACCTAGGGATTATTTTGAATAACGACCTTAAAACACGACCGAATACCGATTATATCTACGGTAAAGCCATGAAGGCCTTGTATTGTATTAAGAACACATTTAGTAAGCTGCATCCAAAATTATTTAAGCATCTCTACTGTGCGTTAGTCCGTCCGCATGTGGAATACTGCATCGCATCAACTTTTCCATCCACCAAGGCTGAGATGAAAAAGACCGAGTCGATTTTACGTAGAGGAATCAAACTTTGCATTACATTTCTTTATTCTTACAATGAGCGCCTAGCTTGCTTAAAAATGCCTTCAACGGCCCAGAGGCTACTATATTTAGATCTTGTAGCGATGTGGCATTTGGTTCGTGGAAAAGAGGGGTTCCCATCCAATTCGATAAAATTGAGAAATTCGCGTCGCAGAGGTCACTCCCTTACGTTATTTAAATTCCCCCATGGCGAAATAAGGAGTGTGTGTAGGTTTTCCCACCGCGCATTGAATGTTTGGAATTCGCTGCCTGAAGACGTCGTCAATGCTACTAGCAATAGACACTTCAAGAAGATGCTGCTGAAGTGGATTGTGAACTCTAATGGTCTCGAAGCGAACTCTTATGCGCTTCGAGACCAATTCCTCCAGCAGTTGAAAAGGTAAGTGGGATGAATATCGAGCGTTCAATCTCTACAATGCGCTGGGCATATTTTGCAATTTTCCTGTTCGCGTGGTATGTATGACTCATGGTCGGTGACTTCTCGATGTAGGAAGGTGCAAGTGTGTAAAATATACATACGTCCAAATAGGACCGCACCAATCCTCTACCATAAATTCCACGGCATAATATGTCTGACCTTGCGTTCACATCTCTCGTTGTGGTTTCTACTTCAAAATGGTAATTGTTCGGTACGGGCCTCAAAACCGGTTCAAGCTCCACATCTTTACAAATGTCCCCTATTTCGTTGGCAATGACATTCCGTATTATATCATGTCTAATTATAGTTGTTCCTCCCGTCCGACATGAGAGAGCATGTGATGGATCAAGCAGTGAACCACACGCACAGCGCGCTTTACAATCTTTTAACGGCAAATTATATCTTACACATATGGCGTCTATAAATTGTTGTGTGTCAAGTACTGATTGATATATATTGTTTGGTCTTGTCGTTAGCCACGAAGAAGCTCCCTTTTCTGATGCATATGCTATTAGACATTTCATCCTTTCATCTAATAATTCTACCGTATGTACAACTTTGCGTTTAGTATCTAGTTTAGCTTCATTATAAATTTGTTCACTTATTTGTCTTTGTAAAGTTGTTAGTTCTTGCCCTTTAATACCACGCAAGATGGGTTCACATATTCTTATCGATCGGCTATATATGTTATCGGCATTATCCCAGTCATTTCGAATTCCCAGACCGCCACATCTTGACGGTAGCGAATAGACCATTCGCATAGTTTCCGTTATGTCCCCTTGACCAGTAAATTTTGGTAACAAATCATTGTAGATAGAACTCCGTAACTGCTCAAACCACTCCACCTCTACCTTGCACGTCCGAATCACGTAACTCCACTTGTGTTGTATAGCGTAGCAAAAGGCGCTATATGCAATTTGAGCATCAATCTCCGCAATTTCAGATAACTGTTTAACCATTTTTGTCCATTTGGCTACCCTATCGATTAAATGAGATTTTGTGAATGTGTGTGTTCCTATCGGAGATCCCAAGTGAACGATGCCTTCGTCACTCGTGCAAATCCCTGCATTTTGAAAAATCTTTTTAACATGGGGCATATGACTTTTATGCACTAGTAATTTACTTTTTGCTACATTCACATGAAATCCATATAGCGGACCGATTGTAACTATATCCTGCCATACTTTAATTAGATCTTCCGGTCGTCCTACGCAACATGCATCATCTGCGTACCATCGGTGCATAACAGAAGGTACCCTCTTTCTCAGGTCATTAATAAGAGGGAGTGTTGCCATTGCGAATGCCGCCATCGCCAATGGATCACCTTGCGTGAATCCCTCTTTTGAGATTAAAATCTCGTCTTGCACAGTTAATATAGGGTCTTTCTGGTAGCAGTTCTTCAGCACACGATATATGGCCGGACATACATTCTTAATGTTCGTTAATGCCAATTTGCGATTTATCGCATTGAACGCATTGCTAGCATCTATCTGCAACACACAGACATCGTTCGACAATTCAAATGAATTCCTAATAGAGTGAATAACTGATTCTGCTCCGCATCGTTGTGTAGCACACAGTTGTACGCTACCAGCTACTTCGGCGATATCACTTGTCACCGTTGAAAGAATTGCCTTGGCTATTATTCGTCGGCATACTTCTCCCACTCCGATTGGCCGGATTCCCGGCTGTTTGTTCAACGGGACCAGACGACTTGCCGTCAATGCAACAGCGTTATGCGAACTTATTTCTTTTGAGGCCAAACGACATGCAAACTTTGCCAGAGCATCTGCCAATTGTAGAGAATCACGGCCGAATTCATTGAGCATCATACACCAATCTTTGGCATCCATACCTGAAGGTCCACAGCTTCCTTGAACAGTTTTGCTTATAGATTGAATCATTTGCAAATCGATACATTGGAATACCTCTGAATAATGATCACATACCCCTTCCAATGGCATGCTCAGAACTAACGACCGATTAAGTTCTCCAGCCTCTGGGTGTAGAATAGTTAGCTTGTCTCGTACCGTCATATGATTTTCTAGCTTGTCATCCATTTGATGCACCCCATTTCTGATTCCATCCAATGATAACATGCGTACCGCGCTTGTTGTTTTCCCATGTGTCATCAGTTTTATAAAATCTTTATACCACCTCTTCTCAGCATGATTATTTGTATAGTTTCTACTTTTAACCTCCATCCTGCTCTGAATAATCGCTGCTTCACGAAACAAGTTATGATGCTCGTTGTGATGCCACATGCGCAACCTGCGTTCTAGTATCTTGCGAATCATACTGATCTTTTTACTGCCAATATCTTGTCTTATTAATTGACAAAATACTGTAGCGAGTTGAAGTGAATTGTTTTCTGAGTCGTCTGACGTCGCAGCGGATTTGAACAGATCTGCTAGCGTTGCGATAAACTGATGAGTCGCATTGCATCGGGGTAAGCGAAATAAGTTAGGTCGCCATTTGATGCATTCATCAAAAAAATTCTGTGTTTGGCTTCGATTATCGAAATGATTAATTTCATTTTCTTGACTGACAGGGATATACTGAGAGCAGCGTGGTGTATCCTTTTGCAGCAATTGGGCTACTTCAACGTGCACTGGTATATAATCTACATCCTTCTGTATATCACGAGTGTTCTCTCCAAATGTGATTGGCTCCGCATCAGAAGTCAAAGGCATCGTCTGTGGTCCTATATGTACGCAATTGCTACATTCGGGTGCACGGCAATTCGTGCAAGGAATTCCTGTCTTCGCACATCTGCAACCTTTGCACTTTGCAGACGGACCATTGCATCCACAGCACAACCGTCGATCAGACGGTTTTCCTTTCGGCATGTGTTTTTGAGCGAGACGAACCGAAGAATGTATTAGTATAATAAGTTGTGTGTTTAAGATTGATAAAGGAGTTTCGGTGTTCACTATATCGGCTGATCTGGCGATATCGTTAAGTATAGCCACGTACAACACGCTCTTCAAGGCCGATTAATTTAGCAATTTCTTCGATTGTATGTATTTAGGATTGTTGTATTTACTTTAGATTTTATGTTATTATATTGTAAGTAGTTTATTAAGCAGCAAGAAAGTTCAAATGAATGTTTATCAGAAACCAAATTTTTTTAAGGTCTAATAATTTTTTTTTTAATAATTGATTTTTTTTTGAAAAAAAAAACAAACAAATATAGTTATACTATAAATTTTAGTTCATTGAGTTTGCAGGTCGATGTCGAGCAGAACGAGGACCGCGAATACACATCGAAATTGAACGAGCCAACTGAATTCCAATCTTTGACCGTAATTTTGTCAATTCTTCTGAGTAGGAATGATTGTTTTTTATTGCCATCTTCTGTGCAATTCTCTGAATTAATTGTGCAGATGATTTTACTGCTCCACCGAAACATGATAACACGATAGGTGCGAAATTCGCCCTCTCTATGGCAGTTACTCTCTCTTGATACTTAGCGAATTTACGTGTTTCGTGATATGTAAAAGCAGCCCCAGCGGATTTCGAAAGGTTGGACGGAGCGAAAACGTTAAAAACGCAAGTATCAAATAAAGTTCGCTCCGAACGACTTCCATAAAAACCACAGCAGGCGATATCCAAACGTGCATCATGAGCGCGAGATGTAGATATGCGCTCGAAATGAATACTAGAATTTACTGGCAGTAGTGTTGGCTCTTTTTGCACATTATCACATATTTCTGTCAAGGTTTTAGAAAATATATCACGAATTGAATCATGTCTTATCGATGGATGACCTCCGGTGGGACAGGTAAGTGAGTGAGCCAGAGAATTATGTTCACCGCAGAGGCAATGAGGGGGCGCGTCTAGTGGTAGTCTATGATATCGAGCTGCAAGTGCGTCACGAAATTCTACATTGCTAACTCGAGTCCAACGATCACTCGTAGGATATGTGGAGAGCCATGACGAGGCACCTTTGACTTGTAGATGTTCCATAATACGTAACAAATTGTCACCAACATTAGCTACTCGATCTCTAAGCAATGACTTTTGAATATCAATCTTTGAAGTGCCTATAAGGGCAATGCGTTTGGATTGTTCAGTCCTTAAGTCCACACCGTATAAGCCATTTAAATAAGGAGTGCATATATCTTTTGAGCTTTTAAACTCTTCTATCGCAGTAAAACGTGGGTCAGCAATACCTAGACCACCTAGTCTTATCGGAAGGGAAAATAACGGCCATAAATAATCGTCGTCAGGCAATTTCAAATTAAAAAGCTTATCAAAACGCTTCTGAATGGTGTCATAGAGATCATCGAAACTACCAATTGAACAGTTTGTGGTTCTTTGCAAGTGAATCCATTTATGCTGAAGCGATCTGGTCATACTAGTATAGCTTATCTGCAAATCAAGAATACCCACGTCAGCAAGACGATTTACTAATGAGCAATAATTAGAGATCTTTTGTTCCGTAGTTTTATTTATATAATCATCTGTTCCAATAGGAGCACCGAGTACTAACGTGCCATCAACAACAATGTCGATTCCCGTTTCATTAAAAAGTTTGCGGGTACTATCTGCATTTTCGGGACTAGTTAGTAGAACGCATTTGTTGCTGTTGACATGAAATCCGAAAGCACGGCCGTAGTCACACAAGAATTTGAAAGCCTTGTAAATTTGCACAGGTTCGCCGATTAAATTGCCATCATCCGCGTACCAGAATTGGTTGATGTTAGGAAACTCCTCAGTAATGTTCAACAATAATGGCAGGGTTGCTACGGCAAAAGCTGGCATAGCAAGTACATCACCTTGCGTAAATCCCTCTTGGGATTTGATGAAACTATCACCAGTTGAAAAATTTGAAGGGTTATCGTAAAAATTGTGTAGTATAGTAGACATAGAGGGACAAATGCGTGATATATTAGCGAGAGCTGCCTTTCGATTTATTCTGTTAAATGCATTATCTGCATCAACAGTGAGAAGAACTGCATCAGGATCTTTTAACAGGCATTCGCGAACTGCGTGCGTGACGCACTCCACTCCAGCTCGTTGACCAGCGCACATTTGCAACCGTCCGCACACTTCTTGAATATCATTGGAAATTATAGAAAGAATGGCTTTCGACATTATTCTCCTACTAACGTCGCCAATACCAATAGGCCTTATTCCCGATTTTTTGGATAAGGCTATTAATCTGCTTGAAGCCAATACATTTATAACATTAGTAGGCATAAGCTCAGTAGCTAAAGATTTTGCGAACGTTGACAAAACTTTAGTCAATTCAGCAGATTCGTGACCAAACTTAGTTAACATCTGTAGCCATGACTGTGCATCAATGCCGGAGGGACCTGCTCCACCTTTAACACGTTTAGCCATACGAATTATCAATTCACTATCGATTGAATCAAAAATCACAGGGTGAAAATTTGGAACTGTGATTGGGAAAGACCAGTTAACAGCATGAGGAACTAATGGGCTCGGTACAGGGTGCTTGTCGAGTAATAATTCCCAAACAGTTTTAGAACCAATCACATCCTCTGGTTGCAAAGGAACGCCATCATAAGAATCGTTGTCTAGAAGATGCATTGCTGTGTTCAGTCGAGAGCTTTCAACCAATGAGACGAATTTTTTGCGCCAATCTCTTGACTTCGAAGGTTGAATTTTTAAGGCTTTCATATTTTGAAGGGCCGAGGCTTCAGCGTATAATCCAGCATAGTCATTATTGAACCACATGTCCAATCGTCGGGATAAAGTTGATTTTAATGATTTGGGAGATTGACGAGAATTACGTTGAAGAATAAGATGTCCAAAGATGATGTACTTAGTAAAAGTTTCCGAATTAGTGAGAGAATCCCTGAATATGCGTGCAAGTTCTGATATAAATTGTTTGGACTCTGAACATTTTGGAAGTCGAAATAAGTTAGGTTTCCATTGTATGACGATCGAGAATATATCCTGTATAGACAATACATCGGACTCTTGACGAGTATTCATTGTGTAATTTATATTTATATGGTTGTTAAGAGGACAATGCCGATGATCAGAGTTTTCACAATCTGAATTCGGTTTACTCAATATGGATATAGCAATATTATTGGAAGCTGTTGCGGAGCAATTTACTTCACGATTGGAACAATTCACAGCTGAGCAATTCAAGCATAGGATATTCTGCTTAGCACATCGACATCCTTTACATTTAGCATTCGGGCCGTTGCATGAACAGCATTTCAGAGTTGTCTAATAATAGGTCTAATAATTTTTTTTTAATAATAATACATTTATGATTTGTCATGTTTTACAATTCTAGCGTCTGACTACAAACGCCCTGCATGGACATTGATACTACTCGAGCCATCATTCTCGACAAACGGCATCTGTATGTGTGTATTATCTCGGCGTAATTCTGTGGTCCTTGCAAAGCATGCATTGATGCTACCTTTTTTAACACAGTGTTAGCCGCGTTTCCCAATCCACCCGTTGTTGACATAACAAATGGATGAAAATGAGCCCGCTCAATTCTGTTTATACGTTCTTTGTATTTGCCATTCTTCCTTTCCTCGTAATATACAAAGGGATTTGACATGTGACTCGTTGCATACGATGGAGCAAAACTATTAAAAATGCAAATGTCCAGGAAGGACCGATCCGTCACATGTCCGAATAGGCCGTTACACACAATGTCTGCCCTTGCATTACGATCCCTAGTCGTCGATGTTGCTTCAAATGACGTGGTCTCGGGTACATTCTGTAATATTGGTTCTTGGATTACCCTTCGACATACTTTTTGAATTTGATTCGCAAGTTCACTCTTAATGCTATTGTGGCGTACAAATGTCATTCCTCCAGTTCTGCAAGACAGTATATGTGCGACTTCATTGCTTTTACCGCATTCACACCTTCCATGATTCGAGGTTTGCCAGTCATAACGAGCTAACAGAGCATCGTGAAACTCGCGAGTATTAAGGAACAAATCTTTAGCTCCGTGATTACTGCTGAGCCACGCCGAAGCTCCACTTTTGCTCGCGTTTTCAAAAATTGTAAATAGATCTCTGGGTGATAATTCTATTATACTTTGCCTGTATCGTACTGTCTCTCTCTTGTTACATTCTTTGATTTCTTTGTATATTTGCTTCTGCTGGGTTTCCAAGTCATCACCTATTAGACCTTTCATTGCGGGATTACAAATCTTGACCGAGTTTTCATACTCTGAACCGCACGTTCTTAATTGGTTTATGATTCCCAGCCCTCCAAAACGATTCGGGAGTGATATTATCATCTCAGCTTCGTTGTCCTGACCTATGTATCCCAGCATTTCAGGTAGTACATCATTGAACAGCTTAGAGTGGAATGGCTTTAACCACGCTTGTTGCATATAGCACGTACGTTCAATATACGATAATTTGGGTTGTATCGCCTTTGTTAGAAGTAGATAGCTAGCGAAAGCCTCCTGAGTGCTAACGCTTTGTAGTTTATCTAAAGTATTCTTCCATTTCTCAACTAAATCTGAACATTTGTTGTGCACAAAATCATATTCTCCAATAAAACTTCCTAGATATTTAACTCCATCCTTCCTCATAGCAACTCCTTGTTGAGTTAAAGCAACTGCAGCATTTTCAACTAAATCTTTATGAGCTAATAGTGTACACTTCCGGGGATTGATGAAGTATCCAAAGGATGGACCACATCTCTGTAGCTCTTTCCATATTTTTTCCAATTCTGCTATTGTGCCGACGCATCCCCCGTCATCAGCATACCAAACGTGTTTCGCACCCGGCGCCACTTCCTTTAAACGGTTGATCAGAGGAATGGACGCCAGGGCAAAAGCTGCCATTGCTAGAGGATCACCCTGCGTAAAGCCTTCTGCGGAGTGTAGTACCGTACCATTCACGACCAGATCGGATGTGCGTCCATATGTGTTATGTAGGATTTTATCCAGGGATGGACAAATATATTTTATATTTCTGAGTGCCAGATTTCTGTTTATTTGGTTGAATGCATTTTTCGCGTCTATCAGGAGTATACATGAGTCTGGTGTCTTTTCAAATGCCTCTCGCATTGTGTGAACCGCCACTTCCGTTCCACATCGCTGACCCGCACAAAGTTGAAAATTGTTACAAACAGAAGTGATATCTTTGGATACGTGGTTCAGTACTACTCGTCCAATGATTCTTCGTAATGTTTCTCCAATTCCAACTGGCCTCACTCCTGGGTTCTTATCAAGAGGTACGATGCGGCTGACTGTGTATGCATCTAATCGTATCGGATCAATTGTGTCCATCGCTATTTTGATTGTAAATTCGCATATTTGGATAGCCAACTTGCTAGATGCATTTCCATGATGTGTCAGAAAGTTTTTCCAGCCATCCGCGTCGACTCCAGACGGACCAGCAGATCCCGTTGTAATCCTCGCTGCATGGATAATGTCAGCTGGAGTCAGGTCACTGAATCTTACGTCATAGTGTTCAACCCTGCCTTCTACATCGCCTTGTAGTACGAATTCTTCATTAACAGGTTCAGGTGTAGGATGAAGATCTTTAAGAATTGATAACACGGTTTGGTTGTCTATAATACTGTCTAAATCAAGAACACCTCGATTTTCTTTTGTATCTAGTGTCCGTGAAGCTTTACCTATCTTGCAATTTCGAACCAAGTTAATAATCCTCTTTATTTCGCATTTGGTTTTTCGACTTCCTAATTTAATTGAGTGATATTTCATTTTTTGTAAATATTCCGCTTCAGCCATGAGTTTTAGCAGATCATTATTTCTCCAAAGTGTGATTCTTCGCGCCAACGTTTTTCTTATAAAACTTGTCTTGCGACTTGGAATGCGTTGTAGAATTAGCTGGCACATTACCGTCGCCTGTTTTAGAGGATCGTAGTCAGTTCGCTTGTCGGTATTAAAGTGCGCGAAGCATTCAGTTAACATATCGATAAATTCCTTACTATCATTACAAATTGGTAAATCCATTAAATTTGGTATCCAATGCTTTAAATTATTGAATAATGTGTCGATTATATTTGCGGAGTTCTGGTGACTTAATGATCCAAAAATATGTCCGATAGCTTGTGATTGGTTTCTTGAATCGATTTGGGATCTTAGCGTTTTTTGAGATAAAGCTGCATCTACATCTGTGGTGGCAACGATTGAGTCATTCGAGTTGTGGGTTAGACAAGGATCAACTAGTTTGCGTGTACAGTGTGGGGCTACACAGTTTAAACATTGTTTCTTTGATTTTGCACAAGGACACCGAATACAACGGGCGGCACTTGAATTACAGTTGCAACATTTGGGTATTGTGGAAGGAACACCGCGCGGCATGATGATAATAATATGTGTCAGATTATCCTTTTGTATGTTTATTGTATGTTTATATGTTGTAAATTGTAAGTAGTTAATGGGTATCAAGATAGTTTAAACTTGTACATGTAATTTGCTAGAACAGTTATAAATTTTCTTGTAATCGAATTTATCTTGTAATCGAATTTATCTTGTAATCGAATTAATCTTGTAATCGAATTAATCTTGTAATCGAATTTATTGTAATTTGCTAGAACAGTTTTAAATTTTCTTCTTTTAATAGGTCTAATTTTTTTTTTAATTATTTAATAGGTCTAATAATTTTTTTTTTTATTTTTTTTTTTAAATAATTGAATTTTTTTGAAAAAAAAAACAAACAAATATAGTTATACTATAAATTTCAGTTCATTGAGTTTGCAGGTCGATGTCGAGCAGAACGGGTCTAATAATAATAATAATAATATAATCTATTATTATTATTTTACAATCTCTGGGTTACCTCGCAAATGGGCCCGTAAATGATAATTAAGTTCAGTTTGGGTTCAAAATTCTGGACGTCCGATTGCAGATCGCGTTACTCTGATGCATCGCGATGTCATTTTTGCAAGTAATAGGCCTAGACGCGTTCTAAGCTTTGTAAGCTCGTCGGGGTATCTGCTTGCTCGCTTATTTGCCAATTTAGATGCGATCCGTCTTAAAAGTTGTGTGGCATTTTCACCGCTTCCACCTGAGAATGAGAAGACGGCGGGTACAAGAGACCCCCGCTCGAACTCTGTTATTCTTTCGAGATATTTACTGCGCTTTCGCTGTTGGTGGTACTTATAGCAGGACTCTGGTGTCTTGGAGGAGTTGGACTGAGCGAAAGCGTTAAACACGCAAATGTCGAAGAAAGTTCGCTCACTCCTATCACCATACAACCCTGAGCATGCAATGTCGAGCCTAGCATCACGGTCTTTTGTCGTTAAGCGGTTTCTAAAGTCAAAGTTTGGCGGGACTGGTGTAAGCAGCGGCTCGACTTGTACGTTATACGATGTTTCTGTTAGCTGATAGGCAATAAAATCGCGCACGGCATCGTGTCGCATCGACGGAAGACCACCGAATGGGCATGAGAGAGCATGGGCAACTGTATTAATCTGCCTACATTTACATTGAGTTGGTGCGGATTTAGGCGTAATTCCGTATCTAGAAGAAATAGAATCACAAAACTCGATGTTACTTAATCGAGTTGCTCGATCGAATGTAGGATATCCGGATAGCCATGACGAAGCCCCTGTTGTTGAAGCATGCTCAATTGCGGTACACAGAATTCCACTCGCATTGCTCAAAATATCTTCTTGGTCAAGCTTTTCACTAGAGGCTTTTGCTGCCCGTAGATTTTTAATAATTGTCTCCTGCATAGAATTAAGTACCGAGCCAATATATCCTTGTATGCTTGGCTCACACACTGAGGTCGATGATCGATATTCGTTGCTTGGTAACGTGGACGGATCTCTAATGCATAAACCGCCGTTGCGAAAACTCAACTGGCATGTGCGCCATAAGATATCGTCTTGAGAAATATCAATGTCAAAAAGATGTGATATTGTAGACTTTAGTTTCAGTGTCAGAGGTGCGAACCACGCAGAGGGGCATTCATAGCATCGTTGAGTATGTGTCCATTTATGCTGAATAGACTTAATTAAGCACACGTATGCAACCTGAGTGTCTAACTCTCCTACTTTCTTCAGCTGTGACACTAATGTGCAAAGGGAGGAAACTGATGATCGTATAAACGTATCTATGTATTCGGCTGATCCGATTGGTACTCCAAGAACGGGTAAGCCATCCTCAACGATGGAGACTCCAGCGTTATCAAGTAACGATTGGAAAGTCGAGATGTCGTTCCCGTTGGAATATACCTTGCATTTTTCCGGATTCAAGTGTACGCCATATGAGGGGCCGAAGGATTGAAGCAACTTAAATGCTTCAATGACATCTTGTGGGGAACCTATGAGGTTGCCGTCGTCTGCGTACCATAACTGTTTAATGTTTGGACAAGTTCTTTTGATACGGAGTAGTAACGGAAGTGTTGCAGAGGCAAATGCTGCCATCGAAAAGACGTCGCCCTGTGTAAATCCTTCAGCAGATAGTAAGAATTCACTGTCAATTGTTAGCAGTGTCGGCTTTCTGTATAGGTTAGAAAGGACTGTGTTCAATGCTGGACAGATATTTGGCGTGTTTGAGAGAGCGGTCATTCTATTCACTCTGTTGAATGCGTTGTCAGCATCTATTGTGAGTAGCACGAATGTAGGATTTCTCTTCAACGAGTCACGAATACCGTGAATAACACATTCGGTGCCAGCACGCTGCGAGGCGCAGAATTGGACGTTCCCGCATATTGTTTGCAGTTGGGGTGATATTATTTTCAATATTGATTTAGATATAATGCGTCTGGAAACATCTCCTATTCCTATAGGACGTACGCCAGGATTTTTGCTAAGAGGAATAAGGCGACTAGCGGTGAAGGCTGTCATCGACTCCTGTGAGATTGGATTTAATGCTAATTGTCGAGCGAAAGATGCAAGTGATTCAGCTAGACGTTTCGATTCTGCCCCAAAGTCAACCAACATTCGATGCCATGCTCTTGCATCTAATCCGGACGGGCCCGCTCCTCCCTTTACTTTCTTAGAGTTGGCAACGATCAGTTCAAAGTCAATAGAATCAAATGCAACTGGGTGAAACTCAGGAATGTCATCGATAGGCCTGCGCAGAATGGCGTCATCAGATTTTGCTGAAGCCATCGGATGCTTATCAATAAGAATTTGTCTCACTGTTTGGCCGTCTATTATTTCGTCTATTCGAAGAGGATGCCCTGTACCATCATTTGATTCAAGTAATTTGACAGCAGCTGTCATTTTCCCACCAAGAACAAGCTTCTGAACAGTTTTCAGAATATCATTATTTAGAGAATCATATAGCTTGTGGGAATACTGAGACTGAAGAAAACGAGCTTCGTTGAGCAGCGTTTGCATATCTCCGCTTGTCCAACAATCAAGTCTGCGATCGAGAATTTGTTTTAGTTGCTTAGGGTTCGCTTTAGCAGGGCGCTGGAGGATTAACTGACTGATGACAACCGCGAGTGAAAGCGAGCAATCGTTTGTGGATGCTAATTCATATATCCGTGCAAGCTCTGAGATAAATCGCTTAGATCCGATGCATCTTGGTAGTCTAAACAGGTTTGGTTTCCATAGAATAACTTCATGCAATATCGACTCCACCGAGAGAGTATCTGATGAAGATTGGAGTTGCGAGATGGTTGCAGTTATAGGCTCAAGTTCTGTCTGAAGAATGTTCTGCGGACGTTTTGTTCCAACGTTTTGAGTTTCAGATGTAGCACGTAAGTGCGATGTAAATTGGACATTGGTAGACGCGTGTGTGGACGGGTTTTTCCTGGAGCAGTTAGGAGCAGAGCACGTTGTGCAAGGTTTCGAATTGCGCGCACATTTACAGCGAATACATTTGGCTGCACTCGTGTTGCAGTTGCAGCATTTTGATAGCGAAGAAGGTATTCCTCTAGGCATGTAGCGTCGATTTCAGAGCGTTGATACTGAGCACAGTGATTCTTTGTTATTGATGGATTAAAAAATTCGAAGGATTGTAAACTTTTGTAAATAGTTATTTGTTAGCAGCTTAGAATTTCAAACTGATTTTGTATGTTATTTTATTGTATGTTATTTTATTGTATGTTTATCAGAAACCAAATTTTTTTAAGGTCATAATAATACTATTACAAGATTATGAGATTGATGTACCACAACTACAAGGAAATAAACCAATCAAAAGTGACTCTATCTAGGTCAAGCGGGGATGTCACGTAGGCACTACGTCACTGAATTCAGCGACATTTAAATAAATAAGGGTTTTATTAAAAAATGCGGCATATAAATGAGTCCTGAGAAGGACTTGAAAAGGGTCACTGTGATTGACCGAAACGTTGTTATAATTAACTCTAACAAAAATTTGTTTTTCTCGTGTGGATAATTAATAATGCCTAATAAACAGATATAAATGAGTGTTATTGATTGTTGCTTATTGTCATTGTAACTGCTGATTCTTTTCCACTTGTGTGCTTTGAACTTACCGGCATATTTTGTTATAGGATTTTTTTGTTTGGCAAAGACACTAAAAAATAAATCTCGTTCATTTCCAACAACGTTATCAAGAAAAACCTGGTTTATATATTTTTAATCTGGTATATAATGATTTAATACAACTTAAATTTGTATTTCTATCATTACACAATACGTCCAATGTTTATTGCAATACATCAAATGGATAATTTGATTAGAATAGATAACCACTTCTCTATTCATAAGAGGCGAATAGAGAAGTAGCTGGATTAGTAGATGAAGAGGCGAATATAGAAGTAGCTGGATTAGTAGATGCACAAGTTATGCTTATCAAATAAATAAATCAATATCTATTTATGTTAATATGCTAATCTAGTAAATAATTGTAAAAATTCAATATTTTTGAAATATTAATTTCAGAATTAAGAAATCGGATTTAGGCCAATGATATCGCTATTATATCATAGTCATCCACAGGTTACCACGTTTCATTCTCCGTGAATCCAAAAATGTATCTACTTTTGGATTGCGGATCATTTGTTGAGAGATAAAGCGTACACATTTCGATAAATAATGGTAAGTCCAGAGGAATTTTGTTTGAGTCAGTTAGTTTATCGAAACAGTACCACGTTACTTCAATTGGAGCGTCACCCATAAAGCACATTTCGTAAAACTCTATTTTTCCGTTACCATTGAAATCTAGAACTTCGTTAAAATAATTAGTCAGGATATCTTCAAACCATTTAGGAAGTTTTTCAGTAGTATCAACTGTTTCCTTAACTTTCTGGCAAAATATCAGCCATTCTTCTATAGATATTTTATTGTCACCGGCTAGATCTATTGTCTTTAGAAGTTCTTCAAAAAATTTGCCATAAGTGGATATCTGCGACTTCTTGATAGATTCATAATATTTATTAAGCATTTCTTCACAATTTTCCTGATGTTTAAAATGTTCTAGTACTGCCGTCGATGCCCTTTCTGCACGTTGGTTAAAGTCCGATTTTTCGATACTACCATTATTGTTGTAATCGAAAAAAGCAAATAACCATTTGTACTTTGCTTGTAGGAAAGGATCCATTTTTGTTCTCTTTCGATGGTAGTTTAGGAAATCTTTGTTATTTCCACCTTGCTTGCCTGCTTTATATATTTTGACATTTTTAGATCGTTCACGAATATAGTAGGCATTTTTTGTTTCATACTCAGTGAGTCACTTGTTCTGTTATAAGTACGCACATAAACCAAAACAGAGAAACAATAGCACATCTTTATTTAAATTTATCCTTTATCTTTCAATTTCACACGTAACGGTTTCTCGTTAATTTTAGATGCATGGACTTATTATGTTCTTCAAAGTAATTGAAATTAACAACAATAAGTGTCAAAATATGTTGAAATGAAAATGTAGATTAAATTCTTAACTTTTTTTTAATTTATTTCGTATCTCCAGCTATTAATTTTTTAGAACGAAACATTGACATATTGTCATTAGTGACTATCATAGAAATACAGACAAACTACGTGAGTCAGTGGTGCACTTCGCTGGAGTACTATTTAGTACTATAAGTCATTGAGTACTATTCGCTTGAGTATGCTTGTCTTGTGATCTAGAATTAAAATATATGCAAAACCCGTTTTGATATTTTTGTGTAGCTCATGTGATACACACTCTATTCCTGCCAAAGCAATTTGATATATTTAGCTGTAAATTAAACATCTGGGATATATTTGAATTGTTAATTTTCATTCATATATTTTAATTGTTGCAATTCTTAAAATTTCATTATTTAATGTATTATATTTTATATTATATGGTATGCATGAATGCTCATTCAAAAATATTTTTCATGTAAATTTAAATATGTTATCTTTACGATATAAATTAATAGTAGTTTTAGTTAATGTTAATTTAATGTTCATATTAAAGATTTTATGAACATTAATGATTAATGATTAAAGATTATATTAGAGATTGGATTACTGATTCACGACCATCAACCGATAATTGCAGCTTTTACGGAATCGTGGCTAAACCCTTTTATCTCCGATAATGAAATTTTGTTGAAAGGATATAATGCGTGCCGCAGCGATAGAATAGCTAAACAGGGTGGTGGTATATTACTATATATACGTGACACAATAAAGTTCCGTGTCGTAGAAACTTTTAACGACCCCCTAACTTCAAACGAACTTTTAGCGGTCAGATTATACCGGCCATTCTCCTTGATACTTGTAGTCGTTTACCGCAGCCCTACTTCATGCACTGATAGCATCGTGCAACGTTTATACCAGCTATCGGACCCTAATAAGCCAATATTGGTTGTTGGTGACTTTAACATGCCTACAATAGATTGGAATACATACAGTTTTAATTCGCCGTCTGACTTTGGTTCGATTGTGTTACTTCAAACAATCAATGATCTATACCTTACCCAACATGTCAATGGATTTACCAGAATATCTTCTACGTCTCGTTCTCTTCTTGATCTGGTTTTGTCTGCTCCAGGACATATTGTCACTAGCGTTAATCACTTGGATCCAGTTGGTTGTTCTGATCATGTCACCTTATTAATAGATCTTGGAATTAGTATCCCTATATATAATTCCTTTGTTAATAGATTCAACCCTTTTAAAGCCGACTACAACAAAATAAAGGAGTTCCTTTCTACCGTTTCGTGGCCTGATGCTTATACTGTGGGTATTGATTCCGCCTGGCTGTTTTTCAAAGACACCTTGTATTCAATACTTACCCGCTACGCTCCAATTGTACGTCAAACTGACGTCGGCTTATCTCCTCGTTGGTTTAATCGAGAACTCAAACAAGCATTGGCTCGACGACGCAAGGCATATTGTAATTATAAAGCAGGTAACTCTAGTTTTGAGCAATACCGACAGTATAGAAACAGGGTAACATCCTTGAAGAGACGTACGAGAGTAATCTTTGAAAAGAATTTATCCCAACGATGTCGTCGTGATCCTGGCTCACTCTTCAAATACATTTCATCAAGAAAACGTATAGCTAACACGTTCTCCTCTATTCTCGATAGCCAAGGTTATTTGGTATTGGACTCAAAAGAAATTGCGAATGTATTCGGCACACACTTAACATCGCTGAATTCGTCACTGAATGCTCCACCGCAAATAACTGACAGTTTGTATTGTTTGGTAGCTAATACTACTTCTGACCTTGATAACTTCATTAGACCTGACTTAGTGTACAGCGAGTTGTCCCGTCTGAAATGCACATTAAGTGCTGGTCCGGATCTATTGCCGTCAGCATATCTTCGCAACCTAGCTGACATCATATACCTACCTCTATATAATATCTTCTGTGCAACACTTGTGCTAGGAAAGATTCCCTCAGACTGGAAGCGCTCTATTATCTGCCCAATATTAAAACAGGGGTCTCGTTCTGACATCTGTAACTACAGACCGATTAGCCTCACATGTGTCTGCTGTCGCGTACTGGAACGCTTACTTCTGCGAAAAGTCACCACTCACCTAGAAACGAACCATATTCTAGCCCCTGAACAACATGGTTTTCGAAAAAATCATTCAACGCTAACGAATTTGTTGTTATCACACGATAGCTGGACCAGATATTATGATTCTGGTATTCCGGTTGACGCCATCTTCTTCGACTTCTCTAAGGCATTTGATACAGTCCTTCATGCTAATTTAATTCAAAAACTGCGTAATATCAACCTTGATGAGTGTTTAGTTCGCTGGATTATTGAATTTCTGTCTGACCGTCATTGCTTCGTAAGGGTAAACGACGAATTATCTGATCGCTTCCCTACAAATCTTGGAGTACCTCAGGGAACTATACTCGGTCCAGTTCTTTTCAGCATATACATTAACGACCTCATTCCTAAACTTAGATCTGAGTGTGTTCTTTATGCTGATGATTTAAAAATTTGGCGCCCCATATTCTTGGACTCAGATGTTGACATCTTGCAGTATGATATTAACACCATAAATGACTGGTCGATTTTGAACGGGTTAAAATTCAATTTGAAAAAGTGTGCCTACATTTGTATATCAAGACGTCCGGCCGAGTCAGCTCATATTTATCATATAAACAACAGTGTTATTCTTAGGGCGAACTCATACAGGGATTTAGGTGTTTATGTATTATTAGTATTATTATATTATCAATTCTAGCCAGACGCTAGAATTGTAAAACATGACAAATCATAAATGTATTATTATTAATTTATCAATTATTAAAAAAAAATAAATAAATTAGTATACAACAAAAAAAAATTATTATACATTCAACAACATACGAGCATTAGCTCAAATAGCTGGCTCACAATAAGTTCGTAAATTAATTAATTAATTTTTAAAATAAGGAAATGCAACACGAAACATTGCTTGATCCATTCGTAGTCTTCTTTTAAAAGCACTAAGTGAACTGCATCCAACGGTGTCTGCATCAAGGTTGTTCCACAGCTCAACAATTCTTCTATCAAATTGCATCGCGCCCAATTTCTGTACTCTGTTTCTTCAAATAGTTAAAGAATGACCGCGAAGAACATTTGAACAACGTAGTTGAACCCTACTCCGAAGAGGGTGATGAGGACGTTGGAATAAATGCCAAACAAGGCACATATCCATGTACCGACGGGTCCATGTGACGGTCTCAAGTCCTAATGATCTCAGTCTGTCTTCATAAGGCAGCGACGCCAACGTTGGTGCTAGCTTTGTTGCCCTGCGAAGTACCCTCTCTGATTTCTTATGTTCATGCACAGTACGTGGGTATACAACCGGAGCTGCATATAAAAGTCTACTCAATACATGTGCTAAAATCAGAGGCCGAAGAGCAGTCGGATTAACGCGAACAAACGCGCGTCGAATCATACCTATCATTTTATTGGAGTTGGCACAAGCTTGATCAGTGTGCTTTTTGGTTGATAAATTAGAGGTAACCCATACTCCTAAATCTTTGTAACTATCGACACTTTCCACAATACAGTCCTTATATGTGTAACAAGCTGATGTTAGTTGCTTGCGAGCATTACCAATAATACGCATGTTTTTGCATTTCGAAACATTTATCACAAGCTTGTTTAACGCCGCCCACAACTCCAAATTATCTATGTCAGTTTGCAAATTATCAACATCCTCACATGAATGAATGGGCCGCCATATTTTTAAGTCATCTGCATACAAACATGATCGAGAGCGAATGCACCCAGGCAAATCGTTAACATAAATGCTGAATAAAAGCGGACCCAAAACTGAACCTTGAGGTACTCCAATATGACATTCTCTAGACACAGACAATGACCAATCGACAAGTACTCGAAAGCAACGATCACGAAGAAATTCTCTAATCCAATCAACTATTATGTTTGGGAGTCCAGTATTGACAAGTTTCTGAAGAAGTAGACCATGATCTACTCTATCAAAAGCTTTAGAAAAGTCGAAGAATATAATGTCTGTATTGATATAATGTGTCTTATTCGCTGTCCAATCAAGATGAGCATCAAGCAAATTTGAAACAGTTGAATAACCCTCCCGAAATCCGTGCTGATTAGGGACTAAAATTTTTCCTACACGAAAAAACTCAACCATGTAGCGATGCACAAACCTCTCCAACACTCTACAGCAAATGCAGGTAATGCTCACCGGCCTATAATTCTCGACGGAAGAGCGATCTCCCTTCTTGAAGTAGGGAAGAACAATTGACTGCTTCCACACATTAGGAAGAGATCTTTCCAAGATTGACTGGCGAAAAATTGCACAGAGAGGAACGCAAATTGAGCCTGCTAATCTGCGCAGATAAACAGAAGGTAGTAAGTCACAACCTCTTGAATTATTTGCTTTTAGACGGCGTAATTCGGAATAGACTTTAGCTGGCGTTATCAAATTGTCAAGGTCCAACTCAAGACACGTGTCAGAGTAAGTGTTCAGCACACTAGATTCCATACAAAAAGTTTGATGTTCATTTGCGGGCTCTACTGAAGTGCAATAGTGTGCCGCAAACTCTTCAGCTAGGTCATTCGCAGAAATGTCATAGAAGTAGTGACAAATCGAAGAATCAACAGCTCCCCTGCTTGATAGGTACTGAAAAAAGAACCTTTAAATCGTATTTACACTTGTTAGCTAATGCATTCTCAAATGCACACCGCTTCTTTCTCTTCAATGAATTGAATAAATTTCTTGCCTGTTTAAAAACATCATAACTACACTCCCCAACTTTGTAGCGATTGAAGATCAAATTACGAGTCCTCTAGTATGTTCTAACTTATCGACACGTTTACATACTGACACTACATGTTCCAAAGTGAGAAGAGTCATCGGCCTGATTCGCCGAGCTCTTGTTCATATTGACATCTCATGCTTTAAAACAATCTCACAAGCACTTATTTTGAGCATCCTCCTATATGCTTCGCCAGCTTGTTACCAATCACCTTACGAGAACGTTATAATTTAGAGTCTGTATTCCGATCAGCAACTAAAATGGTAAAAGCGGTTAGACATATGGAATATCAAGATCGGCTCTCGAGTTTGGGAATGAGATCGCTTCAGTATCTACGCGACAAGGTGGACCTGTGCCTAGCCTGGCAGATTTTACACGACAATCGCCATCCACTCAGATCGCTAATGCATACGCGCGATATAACCTCACTTCGTGGTCATCAGTTCATGCTAAAAACACAACGATTACGCTACAAACGAACATCCCTATACTTCCAACGAATCGTTAATACTTGGAACCACCTTGCTGACACAACAGTAGCATCCTCGAATCTGGCTTCTTTTAAACGAAATCTGGAGGAAGATCCCTTCTTGAAGACGAAGATCGAGTCAGAGAACATATGAACAATAGAAAGTACACTCTACATTTTCATTTTCTACATTTACTTTTTCTGATTGTGACGCAACTTCTAATGAGCCTTGCTGCTCACTTTGTTGTCTATTGATAATAATAATATCTAGATATACACCTTCTTTATCATTAATATTGGTTTTGTTAAGAATAAGGCTTTCTGGATAAATGTGCTCACTAATTGAATAAAAATTATTAGAATTAAATACACATATATCATCAATGTATCGAAATATATATTTCATATATTTATATTGTTTAGATTTAGTTTTTACACAGTTATGAACAAATTCATATTCTATAAAGCTTAAAAACAAGTCAGCTATAATTAGGCTACTATTACCACCCATTGGAACACCTTTAACTTGTTTAACTTTTATATATGTCCCTACTTTTAAAGTAGGAACAAAATGATTTATTTCTTAAATGATTTTGAGGAAAGCCAATATCATTACATATTATTGCAATTCTTAAAATTTTTCATTATTTAATGTATTATATTTTATATTATATGGTATGCATGAATGCTCATGAAAAATATGTTTCTTGTAAATTTAAATATGTCATCTTTACAATATAGATTTTTATAATTTTGTTTATGTTGTTTTTAATTTTATCATTTGATATTAATTTGTTTTTGATTAATAAGGAAATTAATTTTTAATTAATAAAATATTCTCTAGCTTTCGGCTACGCAATAGCCTTCTTCATATAAATATGAATGACATAAATATTTTTATGTCATCGTTACGATATAAATAAAAATTAGTTTTAATTGATGTTAATTTAATGTTCATATCTACTTTCTTTATCTATACTTTCTTTATCATTAATATTGGTTTTATTAAGAATAAGGCTATCTGGATAAATTTGTTCACTAATTGAATAAAAATTATTAGACCTAAATACTCATATATCATCAATATAACGAAACATATATTTCATATCTTTATATAATTTTGATTTATTTTTTACACAGTTATGAACAAATTCATATTCTATAAAGCTCAAAAATAAGTTAACTATAATTGGACTACTATTTTTTTCTATTGAAACACCTATTATTCGTCTAATATATGTTTTACGAATATGGCTACTTGGATAAATTTGTTCACTAATTGAATAAAAATTATTAGAGTTAAATACACATATATCATCAATGTATCGAATGAGTGCCCGCTTTGATGGTGAATTTGGTGGTGTGTTCTCCGATAGAGTTACGGATACAATGATTTTCTCCGTAGAGCACCCACTAGTTTCTTCCTCATGTGGTGATAGTGAAATTAGCATTGACGGATATGTTTGTCATCTGGCCGACAGGGTGTCTTGTCGAGGCTGAGTGGTGCTGGTCTTTATCTCTGAGGATCTGTCTGTACTTACAGTCATTTCGTGTGACCCGAGTGGGTACTATGAATCGATATGGTTTCGTATTTACGTTGCTGACACTGTTATGTAAGGTGGGAGCAGTTTACAGTTCTCCCTTATCTGAATTTGTCAGCTTGATGGTTGATTTACGTGTGCACGCCCTACATCTGTTGGTCTTAATGGGCGATCAAAATATGCCGCATGTTGATTGTTCTGACTACACACCTATGCCATGTGGTGACTTTCACACTTTTGTTTGATCGACTGTATAAATGAATGTTACTTTTTTCAACTATACAAACCAACACAATTCTTAGGAACTCAATCTTCACTGCTTGGTGTATGTCTTTTGCTGCCTACACCTCACTGTCCATCTCTGATCCTGGTCTATCCGATCACTTTCTTATCACCCTTGATCTCACTCGCAACCACACCCCTCCTCACACACCTACAATCATACGTCGCCCTTGGAGAAATCTTGACCTCTCCCTTCTCCGCTCTGCCTTACTCAAATCGTCTCTATCATTACCCATAATAACATATTCATCTCCTCACGATCTCGCCTTTCTTTTCGACTCTGAACTCACATCCACTCTCGATATTCTCTTGCCCTTCAAGTCTCACCCACACCGTCGCTTTCACCGTGCCCAATGGTTTGACATCCAATGCCTACTCTCAAAGCGTCGACTCCACCATGCTTTTCGAGTCTATCACCGCTCTCTCAGACGTGATTTCCGCTCGATCACTCCGTCTTTCCGTGATTCCTATCTTGCTCTTCGCCGGTCTCATCTCAACCTACTACGTACCAAATGCAACTCCTTCTGGCAGCATAAAATCATCACTTCATTCAACTCTAAGACTCTGGTATACTTCTAACTCAATCCTTGCTAGCTCCTCTTCGCCGTGCAACATCAATGCCAATGATTATTCGTCATTTCTCCGGACTAAAGTATCCACGTTGCTCTCTCACACCCCGGATTTCATCTTATCCCACTCTGCCCAGTCTAGCCTCATCCTTCCGGAACTCTCATCTTCTCCATGTTTCACCTACAGAAGTATCATCTATCCTAATGTCCTTGCCCAACAAAACCTCACCTGCCGATCCCCTGCTTACTCACATATTAAAATCTATATGTTCATCGATATCCCAATTTCTCCCAACCTCTATTAACTCGTCCATCCGCAGTCGTATCTTCACTTCACACTGGAAATCCGCAATCGTTCGTCCCCTCCTTAGCAAACAATCACTCGACCCCTCCCTTCCTTCTAGCTATCGCCCCATTTCACTACTCCCTACTCTTTCTAAGCTCTTAGAACGCCTCATCTTAATACAAATCAACGCTTATCTCTCCTCATCCAATCTGTACCCTCCTTTCCAATCCGCTTTCCGCTCTAATCACTCCACAGAAATCGCATGCATAAAAGTGTACAACGACTTACTCATTTCTCGAGACAAGGCTCTATATAGTATTATCATCTCCCTCGACCTCATCTCCGCATTCGACATTGTCGACCACTCCGTCCTACTTTTTCGCCTTCGTTATGATTACAGCTTTTCTTCCTTCTCCGTAGCATGGTTCGCCTTATATCTATCTGTGATAACCAGAGAGAATAAATGGCTTTTATTCACGAATCTACAAATAGTCGGTAAAGTTAAATATAAATGATAAAGTAATTAAATGTGATACCACATTCATCCCATGTGATAGTTTTAGAAGTATGCAGGACTTCTTCGACTTCTTGTACTTCGTCGGTAGAATTCTCTAGTTGTCACGGGATGATGGTTTGCCTCAGGAATTGATGTCCTCTTTGAACTCAAGTTCATATCGATATTGTCAGTGGCATCATATTGCTTTCCGTTATTGTTATCATCTTCATAGTCTGGCTGGTTCCTATCGAAGCTATCTTGACAGTCGTCATCCCCGTCTCTTGACAATCCCGAACTACGAATATCCGAACTGTCTTGATCCTTGTAAATGGAGGTTTCTCAAGGATAACGAGATAGGTGTCGAGTTGAAATATTTTCTTCTTTCCCAGATGGAAGTTCGATATGAGCCGTGTTTGGATTCGCGTTTATCAGTTTAACTTTGAGCAATTTATCGTCGTATTTGTCGTGTTTGTAGAAGTTTCGCACGAATACAGATCCAGAACGACGGAGCCATTCTGGTAAATTGAATTTAATTAATGGGCGTCTAGAGAATTTGAAGATTCGATCATGAGGTGTCGAGCCAGTTGATGTGCATAATAGTCCTCGAATAGATTGAAGGCTTTCAGCGAGGACCGTTTCCCAAGCAGCAACCGGACGATTGTAGTCTCTAAGCTGCAAAAGTACAGCGCTCCATAATATACCGTTATAGCATTCGATCTGTCCGTTGCCTAACGGATTGTACGGAGAAGAGTGACTTGCTACCGTGCCAATACTCTCCAGATAATCAGAGAATTCTTTCGACATGAAGGATGACCCGCGATCGGAATGTACAAATTCAGGTGGACCAAATATTGTCACTATACCACGCAGGCAATTTATCACTGTTTGAGCGGACATATCACGGCATGCAAATCCAAAGGGATAACGAGAATATTCATCGACGGCTGTAAGCAAATATTTCTTGCCTGATGAACTGGGCAAAGGACCTTTGAAGTCAAGTGAAATTCTTTCGAAAGGTCGTGTCGCTCTGATGAGGGCAGTTTTTGGAGGCTTGAAGAAGTTTGGTTTCAACAACGAACAGGTAACGCAATGATATACAACATAACGAACGTCTTCAGTGCTATATGGAAGTTGATTCGATTGAACGAAGTGATACAAACGATTGACTCCTGGGTGGCAAAGCGTAGCGTGAAGTTCATAAAGAAGCTTGAGATCTCGTCAATCCATTTGGAATAATGTGAGAAAAGGCCGACAATTCTTCGAAGTTGACGTTTGTTTTGAGGTACCTGCAGTTCTCGCAAAGGTGAGACACGATTAGGATCAGGCCGTTTAATACCACTACCAACTTGATATCCCAGAATATTGATCATCGTTTTATTAATCATACATTTCAATTCATTTAGTGTTATTCGGTACCTAGAAGCAACTTCACGAAACTTGGCCAGATTTGTATCATGTTCTTGCTGTGTTTTGCCGCACACAATGATATCGTCGAGGTATGAATATGTGCCGGTTAAGTTTTCTTTCTCTATGATCTCGTTGATTATTCGCTGGAAGGCGGCTACAACATTCGTGAGTCCAAAAGGCATACGCTGAAATTGATAGAGTTGACCATCTGCCTCGAATGCGGTCAAGAATTTTTCGTTTGCTCCCAAAGGAAATTGATGGTAAGCACTTTTTAAATCGAGAGTGCTAAACACGTTATTGGACGATATGGTGTCGATCAGGTCGTCAATTCGGGGCATGGGATAAGCGTCGAGTACCGTGAATCTATTTACGGTCTGCGAGTAATCTACTACTAGACGACGACGTCCTTCTCTGTTTACAATAAGAACTTGCGCACGCCACGGTGAGCGACTGCGCTCGATGATGCCTTCGGACAACATCCGTTTTACTTCCGAAGCAATAAAGCGGCGATCTTCGATATTACGGCGCCGGGACGGAATTGCTGCAGGTTTCCAGTTTTTAAAATCGTCTGAAAATAATGACGGTATATCGATTTCCATGCTCGATAGTTGCCCAATGGTTAATGTTTCTTGCTTAGCATTTCCTAGAAGTCGAATGGAAACACTTGAATGCAAGCGCCGGAATGGATGACCAAGTATGAGATCACGACAAAGATGAGGCATGACGAAGCATTGAATGTCAGTATAGTTTCGGTCACAGTAAGATATCGGTAATACGCATCGTTCATTGCATACGGATGTAAATGATGAATTAGCCATGGAAATCCTAACACAACAAGATTCTGTAGGAATACCTAGTTTTCGAATAACTGATGAATCGACAAAGTTGGAAGAGCTCCCTGTATCGATAAGAGCATCCAGCTGTTGTGTTCCAACGCGAACTTGTACCGTCATGTCGTCAAGTTTAGATGCATCACCATTTGCATTTTGACAGGATATGATATTAAGTGATTCACAGTCGGACGCGTATGGTCGAGTACTACGATTGTATTTTCGTCGAGATCGAAGCAACTTAGTTCGACAAACTTTTTCGTAGTGTCCACGTTTTAAGCAGAATGAACATTCAGCATCCTGGGCTGGACAACGATTTCGTGTATGCATAACTCCACCACAAAAGTAGCACCTTTTCTTGTTGATCTTTTGAGCTACGGCAATAGATTCTTCACTTTCAGAAATATCAGTATTTCCTTTTGAACCTTTGGTTTCCCTTAAGGCATTTACTGTGAATTCGGATGTGTGTCGATATTCGTTTGATTGAGTTTGAGCTGCTTCAATCGTTCGAGCGACTTGATAAGCTTTCTCTTTGTCGATGTCATTAGTCTCGAGTATGCGTTGACGAATTTCGTTCGATTGTAAACCCGTAATAAATGAATCGCAAATAAGAATATCGCGCAGCTCCTTAGCTTTCACATCTTTGAAGGTGCATTGTCGCGCAAGTGTTTCAAGACGATCCACATAGTTAGATATCGATTCATCGAGAGTTTGTCGTGCAGAACACAGTAGGTGTCGTTTGTAAACCGAATTTGTAGATTTTATGAATGCTTTGTCGAGGACATCCATTGCTACTTTTATCAACAACTTAATAAAAGTTGTTGATTAAAGTTACTTACAATTCGTGAATAAAATTGTGATAACCAGAGAGAATAAATGGCTTTTATTCACGAATCTACAAATAGTAGGTAAAGTTAAATATAAATGATAAAGTAATTAAATGTGATACCACACTATCCGACCGTTCCTTTCGCGTCTGTTCTAATTCATTATCCTCCCATCCCATCCCTATTTTATGCGGGGTCCCACAAGGTTCAGTTTTAGGTCCCTGCTTTTCTCTCTTCTGCTTGGCGATCTCTCTCCGATTATCAAACCTTACTCCTTTAACGTCATGCAATACGCCGATGACATTCTAATCTATGCTCATGCACCCGCACATCGCATACACGATATCGGCATTTCTGCCTCTAACTATCTTTCTTCTATCTACAAACGTCTCTCCAAACTCCATCTCATTCTAAACCCCGAAAAGTCTAAAATAATGTGGATCCTCCCCCCCCGAAAACCAAACATATCTCCTCCCACTGTATATTTTGCCTTATCGATCATCCCCATAGTCCACAATCTCACTTTCTTAGGCTTCCATTTCGATGATCACCTTTCCCTTAAACCATTCGTCCGTGACAAGGTCCGCTTATCTAACTTAATTCTCCGTGACATCCACCGTATCCGCCTTCTTATCGACTTTCGTTCTTGTGTCTCTTCTTTCATCGCTTCTTTTCCCTCAAATCGATTACTGCCTTTGCCTTTTCGCCAATTCTTCAAAATCCATCATCCTACCCCTACAACGAATAATCAACACCGCCGTTCGAGTGCTCTTTCGTCTCCGTCGCTTCGACCACACATCCACATATTTTGCCCAACTCTCGCGTCCCACTATCCACATCCGCATCAAACTCCGCCTTCTTCTCGTTACTTTTCGTCTCATCGCTGTCGGCTCCACATTGTTCATACACCTTCATTTCTTAGACGATACTCGCCCCACCTCGCTATCGCTTCGTTCCTGTCATACCCTCTTACTCCACGTTTTTAATTACTCCAACAACTACGGTCTCCGATCCTTCCTCGTCGCCGCCTCACTCGTCTGGAATCAACTCCCTCTCGACGTCCGCCGCGCCCCCTTCTTTTATCACATTCAAACACCTCCTCCGTTCACAACTTCTCAACACCTGATTTACAGTTTTGTTTTGTTGTGGTCATGTAAGTGTGCACTGGCACGCATTTGCCACGTTAAAATAAATCCTTTTTTTGTCTTGCCTCTTCGAATAATCTGGTTACGTATATCAGACAGAACTGTCCTATTGGTAAAATTGTTCACACAGTCATTTTGGGTTGCGTACGTGCTGATATCTATTCCACCTTATTCGTTGAACCCGCACTTATTATATTTAAAACAAATTTTGTTCGAACAAGCCATCACTTGCAGCAAGCCGTATGGCCTTGTCCGTTTTCCTCCACTCTGGAACAACTATGGTATATCTTTCACGACACCATCCTGTCAGTATATCGACGATCTACTTTACTGCGTGTAATTTGTTCATCGCCAGCAAGTAAGAGATGGATAGATTCTGAAGTGCGGTCCGCCATAAATGAGAAGAACGAGACATTGTCAATGTTCCGCAATGGATATGTCACTTTTGATGATTTCAAAGTAATCCGGAATAGTGTATGCTCTCTTATCTGTAATAAACGGAGATTATGTGAAATGAGTACTATCCGATTTATTCGCACCGACCCATGCCGCTCTTATTCATACGCTCGACGTTCCTTATTGTCTCGATGTCAGCTTTGTGTTAATCGATCACAACGATCATATAACGACCGATCAAAAATGTTTTCCGAACATATTTGCAAAACACTTTGGTGGTGTGTTCTCCGATACAGTTACGAATCCAATGATTTTCTCCGTAGAGCACCCACTAGTTTCTTGCTCATCAAGACATCATCAAATAGTCAGCCCTGACTTTGTAAATAATGCTCTACAGATCCTAAAATCTACTAACTCGGCGGTGCCAGACGGAATGCCGTCTATTTTTCTAAAGAACGTATCATCCATGATATGCTGCCCTCTTACCAATATCTTCAATTAATGTTTGGAATCTGGCGTCATCCCCAACGATTGGCGAGATGCAATTGTAGTCACAATCATTAAAAAGGGAGACGTATCTAAAGTCGAAAATTGTCGTCCGATTAACTTTACGCGCATCTGCAGTAAGATCATGGAACGTATCTTTCTCTCTACAATGAAACGTCATGTCATAGGCGCAAATATCATAACCACTGCTCAACATGGCTTTCGAGCAGGTCACTACCACAACCAATCTTCTGTTGGCTCGTAAAAGATGGTTTTCTTTAAAATCTAAGAGTGTATATATCGACATTATTTTTGCCGACATCTCGAAAGCGTTCGACACCGTACCTCATGATAATCTTATCCAAACTCTTCAGCATTGCTCGTTCGATTCAAGGTTAATAGACTTGATTGCGGATTACCTCCATAATATAAGGTTCTATGTTCGCAATGATGAACGTCTCTCCTCAGCTTTTCGATGACCTGTGATGTTCCTCAGGGCTCTGTTCTCTCACACCTCTTATTCACGTTGTATGTAAATGATCTTCCTAATGTGATCCATTCGCCATCTCTGATGTATGCTAACGACTTAAAAATATAGAACCAAATTACTTCGTTATTGGATGTTGATTCTGTTCAGTCTCATTTCAATATGATGCACTCGTGGGCACATACTCATGAGCTCAGATTAAACGTAGCTAAGTGTGCTCATATGCATATTGACCGACGTTTCCCGGATACACAATATTATATTAGAAGAGTGATGATCCAGAAAGTCGCAAAGTTCACTGACTTGGGTGTAGTGATAACATCCGACCTGAAGAACACCACTTACAAAGTGACTGTTGCGTCCCAAGCAACCCGTCAGCTTGGCATACTAGTGCGTGTCTTCCAACGCGTTTCAGGACCTCTTTTTGTTAGGATATTCAACAGCTACATCCAGCCTATTCTGACATATGCATCTCCTGCAACATATCCTACTACAAGACCAATCAAGGCAATCAAGACCAATACAACCTTAAACTAATACAATCAAGACAAATCAACGCTATAACCTATTGATCAAGACCAATCAACGCTATAATTACAAACCGAGCTTGGGATAACATGCAAGCGAATACGGGTAGTTGCCCAGTCTGTGACGTATCGTTTCGCCTTAATGCATCAGGCCGTCTTCGGAAACACGGACATGTGAATTCGCGCTGCTCAGGATCAGGACAGCTGCCAACATTCAGCTCACATGGAATCAGTTAACATGATCAAGCGCATTCCATGGAATCTTCGCCGCCGAGTATCCAATGTTTTCTCATCGTTAATTCTCGAGACATTGTGTTCAAAGTCATCCCACGATTGGGAGCGTTTGCTGTGCTCCACAAAGCTATGCCTACAGACATCCCCAGGCCGACAACATACCGGAGATTACACTCGATCAAATATAAATGTGCTTTTAGACAAATTTGTAATTGCCTATCACCTTCGGGGTTTCGATCATCCAGGAAGTTCAGAAGGGCTCATGTTAAGAAAAACGAATTTATGGAAGTCATCGAATTGGCAAGAAATTGCAATTACGGAAAGACGATGCTCCGTATTAAGTCGAGTAATATATGTTAATATTTTGAATCTACGTGCGGAAGACTGACAGTGCTACACCCTTTACATTATGCTCTCCAAAGTCCTGGACAACCATCTTTGATTACTCCCTTGTCGGTTAACTCGGACATAGTTGAAGCTGCAGTCTCATCATTCCCATCCTCTACTTCCCTTGGCTGTTTAGGTTTGAGGGCAGAACATCTACGAGATATGCTGTCGGTAGACAATGGGGTTTCGCTTCAACGCCTAACGTCACTGGTCAACAACATGATCGCTTGTACTCTCCCGACCGCTCTCATTTCCTTTGTCGCTGGTGCTAATCTCATGGTATTAAACAAACTAGATTGACGGATCCGCCCCATTGCCATTGGAGAGACATTACGTCGTTTTTGCGCTAAGTGCATTTGCTCCAAACTCGACGACCTAGATGTCGATTGGGTTTGGGCTAAGATAGATCTGGCTAACGCCTTTAATGCGCAAAACCGGAAATATTTCGTCAGCGCGATTAGTAGAAATTTTCCAAAAATTAGTCGATGTACATCATGGTGCTACGGGGCACTACCTCTAGCCTTCGGTTCTGTAGCATGGAACCTCTTCAGTCACAAAGGGGAGTGCAACAAGGAGATCCTCTTGGTTCAGTTCTGTTTTGCCTGACGATTAATCCGATTGTCGTCCAGATCTCAGAAATTGAAGGTATTAGCTTAAAAAGTTGGTACATTTACGACGGAATAGTAGGCGGCACTTCTGTGGCTGTGGGCGAGGCTCGTCTTTCTGCAAATTTTCCTGCGATAGGACTGTCTATTAACTAGAGAAAGACCGAAGTAATTGGCATGACTGACAAGATTAATTTGATAACGAGCAGATGCTCATGGATCTCATTGGTTAATACCATACAAAACTTCACAAGTCTTGAAAGTCACATCGGGTCTAAAAGCATTGTTCGGGATACCTTATCGCTAGCCAATTAAACCTTGACCCTAAAACGTTCCCTGGCTTGATGGAGTGTCGACACTTGACGAAGTGTCGCGCCGCAGGCTATTGGAGAATGCCGATCGTTTCAATACTGCCCGATTATTGGCAGTTTCATGCCCACACGCGTGTGCTTGGTTGCAGGCCGTCTCTAGCAAAGCCACACATATGACTTGGCACCAAATGAATTTGTTGTGCTACTACGTCTTTGGTTAGGGATGTCTCTCTGCAACAGTGATTATCGATGCAGACGCTGCCTTAGGATGGCAGACAAATTCGGCTTCCACGCCTTAACATGTCAGTTTGGAGGCCACCCTAGAATTCGACATGATAGCTTAAGGGATACAGTCTTTCAAGCAGCGGTTTCTGCTGGATTGAGAGTGGCAAAGGAGGTACCCAACCTAGTTCGTGGTTTGCGGGAGAGACCGGCGGACATTCTATTTTATAAGGACCCTCCTTTAGCAGTTGATTTTGCCGTAACTAACCCACAACAAAATGCTTATATTTCCATGGCTTATGAGATCCCTGGCTATGCCGCAAGCAAGTATGCCACCTGTGTCAAGGAAATATAAACGCAAATTAGAGGAGAATGGATACAGTTTTACGGCAGCAGTTGTTGAAACTTACGGAGGATAAAACCCCCAAGGGGAAAAGCTAATTCGTTTCATTGCTTGTTCTATGTCATGTAGAAACAGTACCCCGTATTGCAGCACAGCGGGTCAGTTATTTCAGCGCGTGTCCGTCGCACTGATGAGAGGAAATGCATAAGCGATCCTCAAAAGTCTTGACGAGATGGGCCAACCCTTACTAGAGAAAAGTCTTGGATATTGTGACGACCCATCTCCGCGACTCTTTTCTATGAGCAACCTTGCACAGCCCGAGGCCCAGTCAGTTGAGGTAGTTCATGACTCCAATATTCGGTCAGCTTCCGTCGTCAAAGGCGACCATTCTGAGGTTGACATGCATGTCCTGCAACCCATGTCTCCACGACGACCTTCGGCATATCACTCAACATCTAAACAATCATATAATGCTTCTTTGTCACTTCAGCAATCACCAACAATTAAGGAGGGGTTGATATCGCATCAACCGAATATTGATCAACATACCGATGGAACTGCAACATTATCCAGATTACCACTTTCATCATTTTCGAGCCTTCCATTCGGAAATTCAAATTTTACTGAAATACAACAAAATATTTTTGTTACTAATTTTTCTAAGTAAAAAAAATCAAATACAAAAACTACTGAATTACAGCTGTTTGCTGGCCTTCATTTCCTCCTCGGCCTGTTTGCGGTTTCTGTCGTGTGGAAGAAGTTTATCGGCGAAGCAACCTTTGCAGTATATTTCTCCATCCTGATCTTTATATGTACCCAAAGTCAACGTTGTATTGCAAGTTTTACATCTAAAGCACTTTTCGTGCCATTGCGAACTGCACGCACCAATTCTTTCCGCAGCATACACTGTGGTTCCACATCGTGAGCACTTTTCAATTGCTCCACCAAATTTCGGTCCCATTGTTTCTCGTTCATGCTCAGGAAAATACTCAACATTGTTGATATCGATCTTCGCAGTTGTCGTACGCGGCTGTTCAATGATTATGATCGTTTGGATAGGTTGCTAGGGCATTATTTGTATGTTAGAAATCAGGCTGGCCTGGATTATTGGCAGTGTATCGGGAATTTCGTGCACTATCTCAGTCATGCATGACACGGGAATTATTTCGTCGTACTCATTCGTTGGGGCATGGTTCTTGTTGTTATCTTTGCAAACCGGTAGTCCCATCACATCACAAGTTCGGCTCGAAGCACAAGAGTCTGGCTCGAAGAGGCGTTTCCTGGGTTCACATGTTTCCTGGTGTCCACCATCAAATGTCGATATTGGGATCTGGTCAAGTGACGCTAGCATTGCTTTGGCGTTGCCTCTCATTATTGCAATAGAAATGCGCTGGTATAAATGCGAGATCGTCACGGCGTATCTGACTCCGCTTGTCCGGCTCATGTTATTTGCAACCCGTTTAATGACCCTGTTTCCCTCTTCATTCCATCCCCCAAACGACTCCACTACAGCGGCTGAGAATATATACCCCGCTGCTTCGACCCTGCTTTTGTACTTTCGGTCTTTAACATTAGCCGCGTACGATGTAGCGGCGGCGAGCTGTGCGTTAGCAGCTGAGCGACGGTATGCCGTCTGTTGGGGGTGAGTGACTGCAAAGTCGATTGCATGGGGAGGATCCCCATAAAATAGGATGTCTGCCGGCCGTTCACGTAGGTCCGGGATAATACCTCGCACTTCCAGAGCTACATCCATCCGGGCTGATTGTGCGGCTGCGAATACCACGTCACGAATAGCATTATGCCGCAGTCCTTGGTAACCCCCGTATTGGCATGTTAGCGAGTGTATGCCTTCCTTATCAGCTATGCGCATGCAGCGGCCGCACCTATAATCCTTTTCGTGTAAAGGAATCCCAAGCCACATGCGGACTAGAATACAGAACTGTGGGGGTGTTAATTCCGTTCCAGATGTTGCATTTGGTACAGCACTAAGCCAAGCCCCAGCTTTTGGACACGACACTGTATATAGTCGGGCACGATCCATTTCGCTAGATGATTGTATCAGCTGTGTCGAGGCGAGATTTTCAATCAGGCGTGACGTTGATGATTGACCGCCCTCCGTAGACGGTATGAAGTGAGATCCCACTGTGGTTCTAAGGGTGGCTAATGCCTCTGAATAGCCAGGAAAAAGTGTAGGATCCAAACTGTATTCTTCTCCGACCTGCATCACGCTATGTATAAATGCGCTCTGGACATGCGCCGCATTGCATCTTAGGCCAAATCCACCCAGACGGATTGTGAGTGTCATCTGTGATTTCGCTGCTTCGTGTAGTTGACGCGCGCATATTTTCTGAAAGGCGCTGGCGATTTGTCTGTCGAATGACTGACAAAACATTTTTGTAATCCTTGGATCAACTGAACGGAGAAGGTGATTTATCCTGGACGAGGAAGCGCAGTGTTTGAGTAGGAGGTATCCGACTTGAGGGTCTGGCAGCTTGGCTACTGCATCGATTGTCTGGATTAGCGGTGGCAGAATCTCGTTTGTCAGGTGGGTTTCTATGAAGGACTCGTCACCGATGGGTATGCCTAACAAGTGCATGTTTCCAGAGGTGTTCTCCGAAACCACCTCGGATAGTAGGGCCAAGCAAGAGCTTATGGCTTCAGGCGTGCCGATGACCTCTGTATTTCGCCAGTTTAGCTGCAATTTAATCGCCTTGAAACTCGTGTCTAGCCAGCCGAGTGCGGATGCAATTGCCGAAGGCGTCCCGCCGACTATGCCATCGTCCAGGTACCACATGTTGAGGTTTATTCCAGGGATATGAGAAACGTGTTCAATCGTTTTCTTAATGGCCAACGCGAAGAGGAACGGGCCCAACGGGTCACCCTGCTGGACTCCTTCACATGAATTGAGAGGGTCCTGCGGGCCGAAACGAAGGGGTGCCTTGCACTTGCTTCGGCATCAATAATTTTTGTATTTAACAGACACTGTCCTCAATTTATTTTTAAATTTAATTTATTAACTGACAATTACGTAAATTTGAAAATATTATTAATGGCAATTCAAAAATCATGGATATCATACTCTTATCATACTTCTATGAAAATAATATAACAGGAATATACATAATAAAATTAAATTATTCCTTGGTGAGGTTTCTCTTTTTTGATGCAGCTTTAATAATTCTACATCTAAGATTAAAATTTAGAAACATTATATATATGAGCACATATATCAAATAATGACTTAAATAATTCTAAAAGTAAAGAAATAATAGGACCAGATTAAAGTAAATATATTCCTAAAATAACATATAAGTTGTTACCGTCATTAGGACGAAAAATTTGTAATCATATTAAAGAATTGAAATCTATATGTAACGATAATATTAGAAACATTATTTGAATGCAATTGCAAAAGTCTAAATTTTGATAAAATAAATGAACATATATGTACCCATAATCTAGAATTTATTGAAAATTGTGAATTAATGAAAATTATTATTATTATTATCAATGGACAACAAAGTGAGCAGCAAGGCTCATTACAAGTTGCGTCACAATCAGAAAAAGTAAATGTAGAAAATGAAAATGTAGAGTGTACTTTCTATTGTTCATATGTTCTCTGACTCGATCTTCGTCTTCAAGAAGGTATCTTCCTCCAGATTTCGTTTAAAAGAAGCAAGATTCGAGGATGCAACTGTTGAGTCAGCAAGGTGGTTCCAAGTATTAACGATTCGTTGGAAGTATAGGGATGTTCGTTTGTAGCGTAATCGTTGTGTTTTTAGCATGAACTGATGACCACGAAGTGAGGTTATATCGCGCGTATGCATTAGCGATCTGAGTGGATGGCGATTGTCGTGTAAAATCTGCCAGGCTAGGCACAGGTCCGCCTTGTCGCGTAGATACTGAAGCGATCTCATTCCCAAACTCGAGAGCCGATCTTGATATTCCATATGTCTAACCGCTTTTACCATTTTAGTTGCTGATCGGAATACATACTCTAGATTATAACGTTCTCGTAAGGTGATTGGGTAACAAGCCGGCGAAGCATATAGGAGGATGCTCAAAATAAGTGCTTGTGAGATTGTTTTGAAGCATGATATGTCAATATGAACAAGAGCTCGGCGAATCAGGCCGATGACTCTTCTCATTTTGGAACATGTAGTGTCAGTATGTAACCGTGTCGATAAGTTAGAACATACATAAACACCTAAATCCTTGTATGAGTTCGTCCTAAGAATAACACTGTTGTTTATATGATAAATATGGGGCGCCAAATTTTTAAATCATCAGCATAAAGAACACACTCAGATCTAAGTTTAGGAATGAGGTCGTTAATGTATATGCTGAAAAGAACTGGACCGAGTATAGTTCCCTGAGGTACTCCAAGATTTGTAGGGAAGCGATCAGATAATTCGTCGTTTACCCTTACGAAGCAATGACGGTCAGACAGAAATTCAATAATCCAGCGAACTAAACACTCATCAAGGTTGATATTACGCAGTTTTTGAATTAAATTAGCATGAAGGACTGTATCAAATGCCTTAGAGAAGTCGAAGAAGATGGCGTCAACCGGAATACCAGAATCATAATATCTGGTCCAGCTATCGTGTGATAACAACAAATTCGTTAGCGTTGAATGATTTTTTCGAAAACCATGTTGTTCAGGGGCTAGAATATGGTTCGTTTCTAGGTGAGTGGTGACTTTTCGCAGAAGTAAGCGTTCCAGTACGCGACAGCAGACACATGTGAGGCTAATCGGTCTGTAGTTACAGATGTCAGAACGAGACCCCTGTTTTAATATTGGGCAGATAATAGAGCGCTTCCAGTCTGAGGGAATCTTTCCTAGCACAAGTGTTGCACAGAAGATATTATATAGAGGTAGGTATATGATGTCAGCTAGGTTGCGAAGATATGCTGACGGCAATAGATCCGGACCAGCACTTAATGTGCATTTCAGACGGGACAACTCGCTGTACACTAAGTCAGGTCTAATGAAGTTATCAAGGTCAGAAGTAGTATTAGCTACCAAACAATACAAACTGTCAGTTATTTGCGGTGGAGCATTCAGTGACGAATTCAGCGATGTTAAGTGTGTGCCGAATACATTCGCAATTTCCTTTGAGTCCAATACCAAATAACCTTGGCTATCGAGAATAGAGGAGAACGTGTTAGCTATACGTTTTCTTGATGAAATGTATTTGAAGAGTGAGCCAGGATCACGACGACATCGTTGGGATAAATTCTTTTCAAAGATTACTCTCGTACGTCTCTTCAAGGATGTTACCCTGTTTCTATACTGTCGGTATTGCTCAAAACTAGAGTTACCTGCTTTATAATTACAATATGCCTTGCGTCGTCGAGCCAGTGCTTGTTTGAGTTCTCGATTAAACCAACGAGGAGATAAGCCGACGTCAGTTTGACGTACAATTGGAGCGTAGCGGGTAAGTATTGAATACAAGGTGTCTTTGAAAAACAGCCAGGCGGAATCAATACCCACAGTATAAGCATCAGGCCACGAAACGGTAGAAAGGAACTCCTTTATTTTGTTGTAGTCGGCTTTAAAAGGGTTGAATCTATTAACAAAGGAATTATATATAGGGATACTAATTCCAAGATCTATTAATAAGGTGACATGATCAGAACAACCAACTGGATCCAAGTGATTAACGCTAGTGACAATATGTCCTGGAGCAGACAAAACCAGATCAAGAAGAGAACGAGACGTAGAAGATATTCTGGTAAATCCATTGACATGTTGGGTAAGGTATAGATCATTGATTGTTTGAAGTAACACAATCGAACCAAAGTCAGACGGCGAATTAAAACTGTATGTATTCCAATCTATTGTAGGCATGTTAAAGTCACCAACAACCAATATTGGCTTATTAGGGTCCGATAGCTGGTATAAACGTTGCACGATGCTATCAGTGCATGAAGTAGGGCTGCGGTAAACGACTACAAGTATCAAGGAGAATGGCCGGTATAATCTGACCGCTAAAAGTTCGTTTGAAGTTAGGGGGTCGTTAAAAGTTTCTACGACACGGAACTTTATTGTGTCACGTATATATAGTAATATACCACCACCCTGTTTAGCTATTCTATCGCTGCGGCACGCATTATATCCTTTCAACAAAATTTCATTATCGGAGATAGAAGGGTTTAGCCACGATTCCGTAAAAGCTGCAATTATCGGTTGATGGTCGTGAATCAGTAATCCAATCTCATCAATTTTATTTAACACACTACGCACATTAGAGTATAGAATTTGGTGGGAAGCTTTGTTTATTGTACATCTAGATGACGAACTCTTTTGAGTTCCCGACTTGAACAAGGCAATAGAGTTTCTTATGAAATTTTGGTAGATGCACTCTGTAGGCATGCGGTCGGCGTCGGAGCACGCTGGGAAGCAATATTTGCTTTGTTCAAAAGACCTTGCCAACGGATGTGGAGGCGCCGCCGCACTACCTGAAAATTCTGAATTGTTAGGTTGTTTTCACCATGTGCCAGTCTTTGAGCTAGTTCCGATTTTGCCATTGATAAACGTGTACGATCAGCGGGGTCCAGGTCTCTAAGAATACGGGTGCCGGAACCTTTCAGGTGAAATGAGTTACGATGTATGAGCTGCACAATTTCACATGAAGTAAACACAATTTTGAGGAGGCGTGGTCGATCGTTGACGGACGAAGGAGCACGACCTAGCCGGAAGACAGCTTTGAGACGCATATCTCTCACAGCTTCACAAGATGATGATCCATTTAAGACAGTCGTTAGAATGGATCTGACATGTATTAAGTCATCATCAAGTCTGGCCTGATTGTTTAGGGCATCGGACTCCTTAATGTTAGCAATTAAAATGCATTTGTTTCTATCACAAGCAGCATTTGAACGGGGTCTGTTTGAGCAACCAGTACTATGTACAAGGGTACGATTGTGCTTTTCGTGAAAATCATTAATACAATCTACCTTAACAGGTTGCGTGTTATGAGATAGTTGGTTTATACGAATTGCGGGAGTTTGCGATCTATCAAATGACCGGGTATGCAAAGTTTTGTCGTTGTTTATAGCCGTTTCAGTCATATAACTGGTCGGTCGTATTACAAGAGGCACACCATTGTTAACCGAAACCGTCTGTTCGCCAATATTCTTAGACATATTTTGATCTCTTCCGGGAATGTCATCACAAAAAATCGATTGGTTGCAAACAGTATGTCGAACAGTATCATTTGATTGGCTTGTAGAACGATTTGGAACATGACGTGACACTGAGTCTAGCTGGGCATATGAACTATTTGGTGATGGTAGCCTGTTACCCGTTAGCAACGAACATACTTGTCTCTGAAGTTCGAGAACGTTTGTCTGTAAAGTAGCTGCGCAAAATCCACAAATAAAATCTTTATCAAGGAAATTGACAGGTAGTTGACGTGGTATCCACACAGTGGTCCAAACAGGACATTGTGAATTAGAACATTTAATGTCACGGTGACTACTTCCGTCTGTAGATGATATGTCCTGGGAGATATCAACAGAATTGGCCTGCAAGGCTTGCTCGTCTTTGGACCGACTTTCATGTTGTCTTACTGAACGCTCACTGTCATCATCTCGCTTAGAAGGAACAACAGCTGCTTTACGTGGTCGACCTCTTGTCATTTGTAATTTCGTTCCTCGTTGTTTTGTGTTCCTCGTTTGTATGTTATTTTATGTATGTTTATTAGAAACAAAAATTTTTTTAAATTCTGAAAAATTATTATAAAGAATAAATTTAAATTCTGAAGTAAAAATTATTATGGATGGATAATAAATAACATACTTTGTATTATAATAAGATACTAGATAGTTATTTCAGAGGAAATACATTATTAGCATGTATTTGGCCTCGCTGCTATGTTGGGTAGAGGAGTTAGGTGCCAAAACCTGATAGCATAGCAGTTCCTCCTGATGACCTCTAATTCTTTTTCTGATACAACGTCTGATATTTATTAGTCAATTCATAAAAATGACGATTATTTTAAATTTCATTTTTTTTTATTTTTACTTGATTTAAATTATAAAATATACATGATGTCTATTATAAAATAGACATCATCAAGTTTGAAAACTGGTTGATTAATGTAGTGCTGACAAAACTCTGTGCTGACTCTCAGATAAGAATTTGGCAAAATCTAACACTACATCAACATGCTTATTATAACTGTTCTAGCAAATTACAATTAATATACACACGAAACAAACTTTACAAGCAAAACATAATCAGCTTCGAACCAACGGCTTACAATTAATTAATACAAAACCGAGCTTGGGATAACATGCAAGCGAATACGGCTAGTTGCGCAGTCTGTGGCGGATCGTTTCGCCTTAACGCATCAGGTCATCTTCGGGTACACGGACCTGTGAACTTGCGCTGCTCAGGATCAGGACATCTACCGACAGCCAGCTCTCACAACGTTATCGCATCAACTGACACAATACCTGAGTTTTTAGAAGCTAACGAGAACACCTCGAAGACATCGTTTCAGTTTGAAAAGATAGACAGTTCCTGCTGCGAAAATCAAAAGAGATCCTTCGAGCTTCTTCATAGGGTTTGGATGGAACCAGTTAACACGATCAAGCACATTCCTTGGAATATTCGCCGCCGAGTTGCCAATGTTTTTTCCTCTTTAATTCTAGAGGCATTGTGCTCAAATTCATCCAACGATTGGGAGCGTTTGCTGTGCTTTCCGAAGCTATGCCTACAGACTTCCTCAGGTCGGCACCATGCCGGAGACAACACTAGATCTAATATCAACGCGCTTATAGACAAATTCGTAAATGGAAGAGAGCGTGATTGCCTTTCCTCTTCGGGGCTTCGATCATCCAGGAAATTCAGAGGAACTAATGATAAGAAAAATGAATTTATGGAAGTCATCGAATTGGCGAGAAATGGCAATTTCGGAAAAGCGATGCGCCGCCTTACGTCGAATAGTGCATGCGAATTTTCAGAATCTTTACGCGGTAAACTGACAGAGCTACACCCCTTACATGATGTTCTCCAAAGTCCTGGACAGCCATCTTTGAATACCCCCTTGTCGGTTGACTCAGACATAGTTGAGGCCGCAGTATCATCATTCCCACCCTCTTCCTCTCCTGGCTGTTTAGGTTTGAGGGCAGAACATATTCGAGATATGCTGTCGGTAGATCACGGGGTTTTGCTTCAACGCCTAACATCACTAGTCAACAACATGATCGCTGGTACTCTCCCGAACGACCACGTGCCCTTTGTCGCCGGTGCTAATCTCATGGCATTGAACAAACCAGATGGAGGGATCCGCCCCATTGCCATTGGGGAGACATTACGTCGTCTTTGCGCTAAGTGTATTTGCTCCAAACTTCGACAGCGATTTGCCGAATCCCTCCATCCGCACCAGCTCGGTGTAGCGACGCCAAACGGAATGGAACAGATAGTACATCAAGCACGTCGGCTACAACAACTTCATGATCAAAATGTTAATTGGGTTTGGGCTAAAATCGACTTGGCTAATGCTTTTAACACGCTGAACCGGGATTCCTTCGTCAACGCGATCGATAAGAATTTTCCAGAAATTAGTCGTTGGACATCATGGTGCTACGGCACTACCTCAAGCCTTCGGTTCGGTAGCCTGAAACCTCTTCAGTCTCGAAGAGGGGTACAACAAGGAGATCCTCTTGGTCCAGTTCAATTTTGCCTGGCGATTGATCCGATTGTGGTCCAGATATCGGAGATTGAAGGTGTCAGCTTAAATAGGTGGTACCTCGACGACGGAATAATCGGCGGTACTCCTATTGCGGTGGGCGAGGCTCTGGCTCGTCTTGCTGCTAATTTTCCTGCGATTGGACTGTCTATTAACTGGAAAAAAACCGAAGTAATTGGTAGGGAAGACAAGGTCGACTTGATAAAGAACAGATGCCCATGGATCACATTGGTCAACACCACAAAAAAACTTTACAATTCTTGGAAGTCCCATCGGGTCTAAGGAACATTGTTCGGGATACCTTGTCGATGTTGTTCTACCATCCCTGCGTCAAACTCTGGACTCGCTCGAAAATCTCCCTGACCCACAAGTTGCTTTCATCCTGCTTCGTAGCTGCGCATCCGCTCCACGGGTAAACCATTTAATGCGCACTATAGACCCCGCCTTCGCCGAAGAGTTTTTCCGTTTGTTCGACCGCTTGATATTGAAGTGTTTTAGCAATATCACTTCTATTCAACCCGATAAGTGGGCGTGGATGCAAGCTTGCTTACCGCTGAAGATGGGAGGACTGGGCCTTCGAAGCTGCTTCCAACACTCTCAGGCAGCCTTCCTGTCTAGTGTAGACACTGTCGCTAGCCAATTAAATCTTGACCCTTTAACTTTCCCTGGGTACGAATTCGTTAAATCTATTATTCCGCAACATGTAGGCAATCCGCAAACAAATCAACGAGGATTATCTTGTCACATTGACGAAGAGTCGCGCAGCAGGCTATTGGAGAATGCCGATCGCTTCAATACTGCCCGATTATTGGCAGTTTCATGCCCACACGCGTGTGCTTGGTTACAGGCCGTCCCTAGCAAAGCCACACATATGAACTTGGCACCAAATGAATTCGTTGTGCTACTACGTCTTTGGTTAGGGTTGTCTCTCTGGAACAGTGATTATCGATGCAGACGCTGCCTTAGGATGGCAGACAAATTCGGCTTCCACGCCTTAACATGTCAGTTTGGAGGCCACCCTGGAATTCGACATGATAGCTTGAGGGATACAGTCTTTCAAGCAGCGGTTTCTGCTGGATTGAGGGTGGCAAAGGAGGTACCCAACCTTGTTCGTGGTTTGCGAGAGAGACCGGCGGACATTCTATTTTATAAGGACCCTCCTTTAGCAGTTGATTTTGCCGTAACTAACCCTCAACAAAATGCTTATATTTCCATGGCTTCTGAGATCCCTGGCTATGCCGCAAGCAAGTATGCCACCTGTGTCAAGGAAAGGAAATATAAACGCAAATTAGAGGAGAATGGATACAGTTTTACGGCAGCAGTTGTTGAAACTTACGGAGGATGGAACCCCCAAGGGGAAAAGCTAATTCGTTTCATTGCTCGTTCTATGTCATGTAGAAACGGTACCCCGTATTGTAGCACAGCGGGTCAGTTATTTCAGCGCTTGTCCGTCGCACTGATGAGAGGAAATGCTAAAGCGATCCTCAAAAGTCTTGACGAGATGGGCCAACCCTTACTAGAGAAAAGTCTTGGATTTTGTGACGACCCATCTCCGCGACTCTTTTCTTTGAGCAACCTTGCACAGCCCGAGGCCCAGTCAGTTGAGATAGTTCATGACTCCAATATTCGGTCAGCTTCCGTCGTCAAAGGCGACCATTCTGAGGTTGACATGCCTGTGCTGCAACTCATGTCTCCACGACGACCTTCGGCACATCACTCAACATCTAAACAATCAAATAATGCTTCTTTGTCACTTCAGCAATCACCAACAATTAAGGAGGGGTTGATATCGCTTCAACCGAATATTGATCAACATACCTATGGAACTGCAACATTATCCAGATTAACACTTGCACCATTTTTGAACCTTCCATTTGGAAATTCAAATTGTACTGAAATACAACAAAATATTTTTGGCACTATTCAGACAAATCCACATGCAGTTCAAAACCTTCTAAGTAATAATTTGGCTCAAAGACTTATGAGTAATCCTGCATTGCTTAGTTCAATTAAGCTTAACAATCCACAAATGCAAAGAGTGAGGGAGCAGAACCACGAGGTTTCACAATTCGTTAACAATCCGGATTTAATGTGTCAAACAATGGAAATGATTCGTATTCCTACAACTATACAGGAAATTACGAGAAACCATGACAGAGCCCTGATTAACCTTGAGAGATTACCGAGCGGATATAAAGTTCGACAGAGAATTTATCGCGATTTTCAAGAACCAATGCTTAATGTGGCACATGAGCAGTTTGGCGATAACCCTCTGAATACTTATTCTAGTTCATCTGGTACAGCTAACACTAGTCAAGTAGGAACTGAAAATACAAACCTCCTGCCAAACCCGGTGGCATCTCAGAATACTACATTTCAAATCGATTCGTCTAGTTCATATGTATCTAATTCAAACCGTTTAGAGTCGCCTTTGCAATCTACGTCAAGCGAAAACACTAATCGGTATTCTACGATGAACCCTCAACAATTATTAGTAGTCGATGCTGAAAATCCTCTCATGTTATTCGTCATGTTGCGGGCATCCAGTTTTAACCCAAATATGAATAATTCTCTTTGCGATCCTGGTACTCTACTTAATCTGCTTAAGATTCTTCTTAATCTGCTGCGTACATATGAATTTATACAGGACGAAGGACAAAGAGAACAAGTACATCGTGTAATTCATGAGTTTATGAGTCAGTGGCCAATACCTGAAATTTGTGCTCTATGCACAAATACTCGAGCATTGAGGACGATTGTACAAATTCTAAAGAATCTAATTCGTCTTAGGGACACATCCCCACAAGTATATTCACAGTTGATATCTTCAAATATAAGCGGTCTAGTCGATAATCAAATGAATAGTCAACCTACTTCATCTGATGTGGATTCTTTTCGATCACCAAGCAATAGACAAACAGCTTATGCAACAACAGTATTTCAAAATTTACAATACTCAAATCAAGATTATACTGCTTCGTTGTTTCAACCATTAGATCGTCTTCATCTCCAGCAACATCAGCCGACAAATCAACAACCAAACCAAACTCAAGAACATCTTTATGCATCCGAACTTGTACAAATGCAGACATTGGGATTCCATAGCCGTGATACTAATCTGGAAGAGCTTGCTGCATCTATGGGGGACGCAAAAATGGCTGTGGAACGTAATGAAGATTTTGATTGATTGACTATAGTTTCATTAACATTTATTGTACGATTATAGTACATGCTTAT
>WNNJ02002055.1:0-48083 GCA_012934845.2 Pomphorhynchus laevis
ACGGCACCATTGCCACAACCGTTTTCGTTTCGCCCGCTTTTTGCCACATGTTGGTAGCCCCGGGCTCGTCAGAAGGCTGACTACCAACTCTTCGTTATATATATATATATATATATATATATATATATATATATATATATATATATATATATATATATATATAATCAACGCAACTTTCGAACCCCGAGCTCGTGCTTTCCTGTTCCAACGGATAAGCGTAGCCTTTCAGCGGGGAAATGCAGCATGCATAATGGAGAGTATGAGCGGCGGAGCGTTGTCAATGCTGCTTCCGTAATGGGTAGTAGCATGATATTTCCTTTTCTACGTTGGTTCGGCTTCAAGTTATAAAACACTTAAACTCTTAAGCGAAAAAAGATAACATACCATATAACATACCATATTACATACAATATGACATACCATTTAATATTACATACCATATAATATAAAATATAATACACTGAATTATGACATTTTAAGAATTGCAACAATATGTTAGGATATTTGTTTTTATTAAAATCATTTAAATAATTTAATAGATACATATTTTAAACTAGGTTACTATAAAAACAAAATCAAACAGAAAATAGCAAAATATATAAATCACACAATAATATCAAAAATGTATTTAAAATCATTAGTGTGAAATTTTTATGGATAGTAAATAATATACTTTGTATATACAATAATATACGTCATTAGCATGTATTTGGCCCTGCTGTTATTGGGTTGAGAAATAGTAGTATAAACCTGATAACATTGAGGTTCCTTCTGATGACCTCTAATCCTTATTCTGATACATCATCTGTTATTTATTGTTAATTTCATAAAAATTGACTTTTATTTTAAATTTCAACTTTAAATAAAATCTTATGTAAACAAACATTTTTTACAATTAAAAATATAATGAGCATTTAAATGAGTTTGAATGATTTATCATTCAAAATCATTTAATGATTTTAAATGATTTTGAATTCATGCATACCATATAATATAAAATATAATACATTAAATAATGAAATTCTAAGAATTGCAACAAGTTGTAACGATATTTGCTTTATTCAAAATCATTTAAATAATTTAATAGATGCATATTTTAAACTAGGTTACTTTAAAAATATGATCAAGCAGAAAATAGTAAAATATATAAATCATCACAATAATATTAAAAATAAATTTAAAATAATTAGCGGAAAACGTTTTTAAAATAAATTTAAACAACATGCTATATTATGTATTAGAATGAAATACTTGATAATCAAATTTTACCAGAGGAAATACGTCATTAGCATGTATTTAGCCCCGCTGTTATGTTGGACCGAGGAATATGTGAAGCCTGTATGTGTTTTTTTAGTCGAGTCGCAAATATTGATTTTTATCTTAAATTTTAAATTTTAATTATAACTTTATATATATTTAAATCATATAAATTCTGATATAATTATTATTGAATAATAAATAATGTAGAATATGTTAGCTCAACTGATTTTTAATAACATTATAGATTTTTCAATTTTTTTCATTAGCATTTTATTATACATTCTTTTTTCTTTGCCGAATTTAACGAAACTTATTCGCATGTTATCCATCAGGTTTATATGATTATATAGTCATTTTTATAGCACAACTGTCTCGATCCTTAAAAAGTGCTTTAGTCTTTGATTTCTGGAATGGTGCTATAAAAGGAATGAACATTTGTAGCATTGCAGTTCCTTCTGATGAACTCTAATTCTTATTCTTATACATCGTCTGTGATTTATTAATCAATTCATACAAATTGACTTTTATTTAAAATTTTAAATTTTAACTTGTATTTATCTATATTTTTATTTATAGTGTAAAATAGGTAAGTTAATATGAAATAGGATAAGTAATCTTATTATATGATATGTTTACTTATAATATATATGATATTATATAACATATAATATAGATGCTTATATATTATAATATATATTATATATTATAATAATATATAATATTATTCTATCGTAATAATATTAATAAATATTAAATACATAAATAATAAGTACATTGAATTATGAAATTTATTGCTTATATAATTATTTATTATTCATAATTATTTATCTTTATTTCTAATTTCTATAAAGTATAGCAAACGTAGACTCAGTTAGCTAATCTGATTTATAGATACAACTTTTATATTTATAACTTTTATAGATACAACTTTTATAAAATGTTACAACTTTCTCAATTTTTAACTTCAAAAAATTTGATTTTTATTTTTAATTTTAAATTAAAAAAATAAATTATAAAAGGAATGAAAATTTGTATCGTATAAAATAATTATTGTTTAAAAATAAATGTTGATTATTAGGTTTTATTCAGTCTTGAATGATTGTCACTAAATGCTACAAGGGTTGATTACTAAGCATGTTTTATTTGATGAAGTAAAATGATAGAGTAACAATTATTTATACGCTACATGAAATGATATCTGTAGATATAGTCTACTTGAATGATTTTTATATGCTTTTTTGATATCCATGAAGTAATATCCTATGGAAATTTATGGAAAATTACGTTTTCCAGAAAGAAAACACATATGGGATTTTTAAAACTGTATCTTTTAGATTCTGACTTATACTTTTCAAGATACTTTATTTGCGTTTAATATCATAGTTGACAACGCGTAAATTAAACCAAATGTTATATCCGATATTTAAATATTCGCCTTTATAGTCGTGAATAAACTACTTATTAAAGCTAACTCTCTGCAAATGTAATTTACGAGTTGTCTGTTAGATTGGTATTTGCTCTGAAGCAGCGAATGCGTTAATGTTCTAAGCAAAAGTTAAAAACATTAACAGCAGATTTTTAAAAATAGTAAAATGGATAAGCCAAAAACCCATCCAAAAATTAGAGTATCAAACAGAATTACCGACAAAGTAACGTTATCTATTTTTATATTTACGATTCCATTATACATCGCCATTTCTGTATTCGGATTCATTAGCGGCCGATCAATTGATAGAAATTACCCAACCGATTCATTTGGCAATCAATGTGGAGTTGGCCGATTTCATAAGAAACCATTTCTAGTATATTTCGATTTCGGGCAGTGTATTAAACATTCATTCGGTCCATTCAAATGCAATGTCTTACAGATTTGTGTTAACCAATGTCCAAATAAAACACTTTCGTTCAGTGCTATTCAGCAAGCTATTATAACCAATGAAGAATTCGTAATCAACAATCTTCCATGTCAGTACAACATCAGCAAAACAAGTCTAAATTTGAAACAATACATTTTATTAGCTTCAAAGAAACAATGTGCTGTAAAAATACAAGCAAGTACGCCTATTCTTAATAGATGCATTCCGGGCATCGACTTTCTTAGTAGTCTTTCTAACTTTCAAAGTAAATTTCAAGCGATACAACGATTCACAAATGTTAAACTATCAAAAGAGCCAAAATTGATCTGGAAGAATATCATTCGCATTTCATGGCTCTCCTTGGCTTTAATATACATTACTCTGCTCGCATGTCTTGTCTGTTTGATGTTGACCAAATATGTGGCCAGATACACAGTGTGGACATGTATAGTGTTGTCGTTCATTACATTCTTTCTATTTGGATTATTTATATTTCAGACCTTAGTTTCAGGTGATCTGCATAGCATTAAAGGTGCCATCTTATTTAAAGATTATCAAATATTAAACCTCGAAAACGTCCCTATTTTGAAATCGGTGTTGACATCTAGTTCGTTTTTAGGATCTATTGGAGCGTTTGCTATTTTATTGTCCTTAACATTGCTAGCAATAGCTTGTGTATTCCGCAGGGAAATCTATCGATCCACAATACTCATTGCCGAAACAGCTTTTGCCATTAGTAACGTTCCATCAGCTATTGTATGGCCATTTTTCCAGGTAAATATTCTTCTAAGCGTTTTGATATTTTACCTGCTCACTTGTTGGTATCTCCGCAGCAGCGTGATAGCGGTGAGTGCATCGCACAACTCCAGTAGTAAATTCATTTACGTGGCACATATTGTCGCTCATAACCGCGCTGCACTTTGGATATTCATTGTTCTAACAATTTGGTATTTTCTATATTTTATTTCAATCGAGAAGCTCACCCTTACTCGGTTATTCTTAAATGAACAAAATGAATTGAAGAAAGAATATCAAAGAATTCCGTTCGTCGAATTGCTTGTCTGTTTTGTTTCATCCATAGTCTTCAATAGTGGATCGGCAGCAATCGGATCCGTACTTATTGCAATTACGTTTGTTTTAAGTGCCATGTGTACTTTAATATTTGCACTTAATCAGCTTATTTCTTGGACGTTACCTGGTTGTCTGAAAAGGATAACAGCACCATTAATAACATTATCAGATTTAGTACGTCCAATAAGTACAACGGCTTACGTACTAGTTGTTAGGGATGGCCATAATTTTTGCAAAGCATGCCGGGAGATGTTTGATTATCTCGGTGGACATAATTCACAGTATATCATATTGCAACTATTTTCATCATTTACAATAGCTATTGTTGGAGGCTTCAGCATCTTTCTAACAGGATCATTTTGCCTGGCTGTAATTCATTTGATCAAACAATACATTACTCTACAAAATGACACGTCTTACGTTTTGGAGGCATTTATCTTGTCTACAATTATTGGTTCAATTATAGTTTGTGCGCTGATCAATATATATCGTTCTGCTTTAGATGTCATGTTTGTCTGTCTGTTATTTGATTTGAAAATCAGCGACTACAAAGATATAGAAGATTTAAGTAATATAAACAATCGCATTTATCAAATGGCGAAAAATAGTGATCTTTTACCTATCGAGGATATACAAAATTCGGGCATTACCGAGAAGCACAACTTATCGAAGCAAGCAACGACCACTGCAAGCGATAATAATGTAACAAAACATCACAAAGTTGGTAATGAGACAAGCGATGCGACTGATAGTGGCGTACCTAACAATGACCAACCTTAAATTTTAACGACATGATGAAGAAAACTTATCTCTATAATAGTTTATTCGTATTAAAATATATTATATATAAAAATAAAAAAGCGTAACATTTAATTGATTAAAGAATCAACTTTAAAAGCCTACCAATAAATAGTTTAATATAAAAATATTATTAAATAAATAAACTCAGATCAGAATTGTTACTATTTTATAATTTTAAATTTTAACACAATTTCACAATTTACAATTGACATACGTACTTTAAGGGCAGATAATGGTCTATGAACATTTCAGTGACATGGACAGTTGCTTCTATTCCTCTTATTGCCAAATTGGATATAAGAAAAAATGTCAACTCGCGTGTTGCTTTCCCAAATTTAAGGGCATCATAATAGCAAATAGTTCACTATTTCATTGTCTGATATATTTTAATATATCATATCATATATTATATAATATATATTATAATATTATAATATAATATATTATATATTATATGATATATGATATATAATATATAATATATTATATAATATATCAAATCAGCTAACTGAGTCTATGTATTTAATATAACTTAGTAACTTAGTACTTAACTTAGTAACCGAAGAGTATTTAATATTCAATCACCTAATATATACGACTATACGTTGAATATATTATATATATTCAATGTATGTTTATGTAGGGAAATGAGATTGCATTTCCCAACATAAGATAGGTATTAACCTGATTTAGCACTAGACGTTCGAAGAGTTTTGATAAGTCAAATCAGCTAACTGAGTCTATGTATTTAATATAATTATAAAATAAACAAAACATAATAATGCTAAATCAAAATTTAATAATTAAATAATAAAATAAATAATTGTTTTTAGATTTTCTATAATTTAAATCAAGTTAAAAAAATGAATATTGTTCACTAAACACCTGCGTAAACAAACTGTGCAAATATTATCAAGCCGACGAACTTGTGACAATCTACATAACATCGTTATTTTTATAGAATGGTTCAACAAAAAGCTATGCAGAAAAGAACTTAGCAATCTGTAACGTTAATTATACAATTATGGTTAGACATTGATGATCTACACATTTTATTTGTTAGAAGATAGTTCACATGAGGTATATAGTCCGAATTACAAATAACTAACATTAAGTGGATATTTTGTACAAGGCATAGGTCAAATATGCTCCAAAGCATATCAAATCAAATCATCTAACTGAGTCTACGTATTTAATATAATTATAAAATAAACAAAACATATTAATGCTAAATCAAAATTTAATAATTAAATAATAAAATTAATAATTGCTTTTAGATTTTTTATAATTTAAATCAAGTTAAAATAAAAAATTGAAAAATATAACGCACTTTTATTACGTTTAATTCACTTTAATTCATTTTAGTCATCTTTATGACTTTGAAAAATAGAATTTTAGCAAAATCATACACGGACGATTGATGGCAAATAAATTGACACAGAAAATGCACAAAATGCTCAGATGATGAAATGCTATCTCTTGAATTAGTAGTGATGGTAAAACTTTTAATACGGTTGAACGGCGAAATTGCAAATAAATTGTGTAATTTTTGCAATGTATTTAACTTGTAGTAGTGAAGCAGAAATTACAGGAAATTATAATTTCGGTTCAATCTGGGATTGTACTGGATCAACTTGATGAGGGACTCGTTCCAGGACCGGATCAACTTGGTGAGGGACAACTCATCATGGGTCACCACGTTGATCCAGTCCTGGTACAAGTTGTCCAACTCGTATTAAACGACGAGCTGTCCAACAACATATCCCGAGCTGTCCCAAACTTGCCTTTCGTTTATTTTGGGACAACTCGTCCAGATTTTTTTGAACGAATTTCTTCAAATCCATTACATACAAATTATTTAATAACCATTAATTTATTGGTCTCTGTGCCAACTTTCGAGAAATTTGGTATAGAAATTTTAAATTGAGTTAAATTTTTAATAAATAAAATAAATAATTTATATCTGTTTAATTAAAGCTTTTTTATGCCTTTTAGACGTGTTTTTCGTTAGTTAGTATTAGATTGTTAAGATACGCAAGAGTAATTAATTAATACAAAGTTTACTTTTATCTGTTAGTTAGTTCTGAGACAACTTGTTCTGAAATAAACAAAGACGAAATTGGAACAACTCGTCCTATGACGAGTTATCCCCGAGTCCAACTTTTATCTATAATTGAATAACTAAATGATACTAAATTAATTAAAATTAATGTAACACGTCGTAAAATTAACAAATTCTTACTTTATATTAAGTAAAGTCTAAAATTCTTATTTTATATAAATCTAAATTATTTAATCTTAAGATTAGAATATTTACTATTTTTGTAAATCTCATATAATTATTTATCTTTATTGCACTCAGTCAGCTGAACTAATTGTTGATCATGTTGGACGATTCTAAATCATTTGTTTAAATTCATTGTGTAGATTACCTACACAATTCAATAAATAGTCAGATTTTTTTCTGAATAGGCCAATCGCATTATTGTCAATCGCAAATTTATTATTTTGATAATAATTTTAGTGTCTGATTTACACTTATCTACAGTAGGCGCTCGTTTTTCATCAAGGAATCGTAAGCGCTCAAACGATCAACTACCGCTGAAGCAAAGAACAGATGACCAACCCAATATAAAGCGCAATTCTAGCTATAGAAACAATCATATGAAGAAAAACGATTACGAAAGTCATAAGTTTGACTCAGAAATAAAATATTTCAGTGATATTGACTTGAAAAAAATTAAACAGCCCGAATCAAATGAGTTATTAAGAAAAATAAATAGCCCAGTATCCGATTATCAAACTGATTATGTAAGTCATAACGACGGGTACGTATCATTACCAAGTAATTATACACTAAAAGCTGATGCAACATTATCAAATGTACAAAGTTTTACTTACTTGAGTTCTTCATCAAATAAAAATATGACAGAAATGAACAGCCAATTGAACACTACGTGTGCCAATTCGATATTTAGACAAATGGTTAATTCGAAACTGTCTAACAAATCACCTATATCGAATGGCAGCATTTCTGAAACACTAAGTACCATCACCGAAATATCAGATTATATTGCTAAGAGCTCTGATTTTAAAGATTGGTCGCGTGATCAGAACGATTGCAGCATGTCTTCAACAATATCGGATAGTAGTAATGTCCAAAATTGCAAATATCCTGACGCAACGATTTTATCATCTACTGAATCAGACACATCATATATGGAACTATCGTGTTCAAGTTGGAATTTTATGGATAGAAACAGTAGAAAAGGAAAACCTCACTTGGATATTTCTCCAGATAATTATCAGCACAATGTTTTATGTCAAGGTAAAAAGCTAAGCAATCTATCTGAGTAGCATCATATTCTGTTTAGATTTAGATGAAATTAAGAAATTTGATCAGAGGTGAGTTTAAGATTTAATAAAATAATAATTTAAATACATGATCCTACATTTTTAAGTAATTATTTCATTCAAACTATCGTCATTGTTTCATTAAAATTAAATATTTTTGAAACTATGAGTTCTAATTATTTGTCTGTATCAAATGTAGCGTATAACGAACAATCATAAAATAATTAAAAAAATCATTTAACGAAAACTCTTCCAGCAAAATCGCAGTTTACCGAAAATTATTTATTCTTCAATTTTCAAATTTATATTTTAGGAATAGCAAAAGCATATGCAGATAGTAGTATTAATTTAAACAAAGGAAATAAAAAATAAACAATGAATTAATAATAAATTAAAAATAAATAATCAGATAATTACAATCAGCAAAAGCCAATTTTTTAGAAATTTTAATAGTCATTACTGTTATTACGGGATGCAAAATATGCAGTAAATATTTCATAACTGGTTATATCATGTTAGAGAACAACCAAAGTTTTCCTAAATTATTAACTTTTTATTTTTGGTTTGTTAATTAGTCTGCTTTATTAATTAAAATAATACAATTTTGGAAATTCTCATATTATTTGATAGAAAAACTTAAAAACCTCGAACTTTTTAAAACTTTTATTGCATAAACGAAAATAAATAGGAAAATGTAAAGATAGCTATTAAACACAAATGCAGACAGTAGTGTTAACTTAAACAGTTAACTTAAAAAATGTAATGTTCCTATTTATTTTCCTATTTTATATAATAAATTTAATTTTCCTATTAATCTTATTTTTATAATAAATGTAATTTTTATATTTATTTTCAAATTTAAATAGAAAATAAATTGTTATTTTCTATTTAAATTTTATTTCCGTTTTAATTTAATTATTTTACAATTTCCTATAAATTACATTTATTTATTTATTGTAATTTTCCTATTTATTTTCATCTTCAAAAAGGCAAATAAATTTAATTTTCCCATAAATTATTTTTAAAACTATTTTTAAATTCAATTTCATATAAATTACATTTATCTTATAAATATAATTTGCCTATTTTAATACTAAATGTAATTTTCCTATTAATTTTCTATTTTAATAGAAAAATAAATTTAATTTACCATAAATAATTAAATTTAACGAAAATGTAAATAAAATATGCATTATTTCAAAATCATTTGATAGTAAATTCTGTTCCAAATGATACAGAATTAGCTGCTTTCATTTAGGAAGCGTTTTTCTTTCGGAGCTGCTCTAAAATATTCACATTTTCACTGTACATATGACCTTTAATTCTCTGCTTAGGAGAATATTCTCAAGATGGGCAGTAAGTTCAAATAACAAGTTGAAAGGACTTGTTGGTCCTCATTCATCATTGTACTGAATAGCAATATCGTGTGAAGCACTCATTGAACTATTTTATGTACATGCTGTTAATTTCTGTTTTCAAAATGCTCTTTACTCGTTCAATCGAATCCACGTTTTAGAAATTTATTGCTTAATCAATTTAGCCGGCAATTTATTTTTCAAAAAAGCAATTTTTTTATTGAAAATCTTAAACCCTTAAATTTTTCGTTGATAATTGCATTCGTTTCGAACTTAACTTGTTTCAATTTTGGTAAAATAAGATTATAGACACGAGTGTTTATAATTTTACAATTTCTCAAAAGTTTAAAGAGTGCTTTGAAAAAAGACTCTTTGAAAAACTCTCAAAGAGTCCATTGACCTTTCAAATAGGTTAGATACAGAAATCAATTTGTCAATTATTGATAATACATTGATAAAATGAACCACTGTCCAACCATAAACAATGTACATACGTCTAAACAACTGTATTTGGAAAAACATTTTGCATAAATATATCGATCTAAATATTAAAATAATTATTAAAAAACAGCTCCGAATTAGACTTTCGTGGTGTATATTTAGCAATGGTTTAGTCCACTGTCTCTATACGTGTGTTTCCAGTGGAATATAAGCCCCGCATATGCTTTGCCACTCCAGCAATCCCTGTACATAAGCTACGTCGTCATCTGATATAAACCCAGGCCAAACGTCTTGTATTATTAAATCAATTAGATTCCGAGATTCGCTTACCGAGGCCAAAATACTCGCCCGGCGGTATTTTGCATTGATATGATTCCCAGTCCTATCATTTTAAGCAATAATGTTGCCCAAGTTCACGCGCTGCCGTTTAGCGAAATATTAAAAATACTTCCCAGAACTAACCGTAGCATTCCGTCGTATCTCTGGATTTCTTGATTTTGGTAGCATGGCGAGAATCGTTGTATATCGGTTACTTTGGGTAAGGTGAATGCATTCTGTAATAAGAACACTGCATCGTGTCTAGCTAGCAACTTAAGTCGCGCGATTGTCCGGTCTAACTATACTTTTGATTGCTCCAGATTCATGTCAACCGATGTATGATGGTCCACTGGGGGGGGCTTCAAGCATTTTAGATACGTCTGGGTTGATTAGTTTTGCTTTAGAAAGAGCAGACTCGATAGATCTGTACAGCAATAAATTATTTATGATAACCTCACATTTGTCCGGATTTATAACCAAGCATGACCAATACCTAAATCCACAATGCGAAGAATCTCGTTGATGCAATTACTACAGAGAGTACAGTTATCCACGCACCACGCTGAAATATGGAAAATCGTCGATTCAACCACCACATGTATAGCAACACAAAATAGAAAGACCCAAACGGATCACCTTGATGTACTCCCTGATCTGAATGCAACACGAACTTTAGAGGAGTAAAAATTGCTCGGTGCTGCGTAGCATGTCTTTATTCGTGGCAGAATTACAGTAGTGTCTAGATATTACCTTGAAAATATGGTTCCGGCTTATACAGTTAAAGACGTTTTGAAAATCTATATTCACAAAAGCGGATCCCGGTGTCAGATTTTTGTGCAGGAAGTGCGAGTTGCGTAGATGATGGCTTCCGCTCCCCCTTTTACATCGACTCCAAATTGACGAGGCATTAATAATTCTAACTCCATCTCAGACACTTGGCGATTTGCAACATTTGCGATTATTCTGCTTAACGTATTCCCGGCAGCAATAGGTCGAATACCACCGTCTGGCTTCTTAAGGGCTGAAAGCTTTGCTCCTCAAAAGTCGGAGGTCATTGCAAGTGGTACCTGTCCTACCTGTGCGGAGTTTACAAAATCGGTCTGCGCATCGATGAGTCGACTTTCGTTTATTCATGTTGCTAGTCTACTTAAGTCGAGAAAGTTCAGTGTGCTTAACCCATCGGTGTCCTAAGATGAAGCTCTTGATAAAGATCGCAAAGATTACACAAGGAGAAGTCAGGTAACTGGAGGCAGATCAACCGTAACATCATATGAATGTGTTGCTTGGGATGACGTTTCACTTGTTGGGTGCTTTGCTCGTATAATTTGGAGTAGCTATTCGTTTGGAGTGGCAATGTTATAAGCAGATATAGTCAAGCGAATTACTCCAATCACGTCCCCATCGTTGATCTTTTGGGATACTCGTTGATAGAGACGATGTTCTTATCGCTCAGCGATTTTAGCGCAGTCAGCCTCATTGCACTTGGGTATATCCACGGGTTTAGATAGTAAAGATTCGCGGCTGAACTTAGTGCATCGTTTACGTAAGTATTTGCTCAATGCTTTTGTGACACGTCTATCGATATGCTTTGATGAAAATGCAAGCGCATATTTCGAGAAACATAGAAGTTCAACCCATATCCATTGTTCTGAAGGAGTCTTCGCTATCGGGGTAAACAAGTACGCCAATTAAAACGGACATTTATTGTTTGCAGTTCCATATTTTGTACATTTGGATCTGTTCCACGAATTGTAATGAGGAAAACTCGCACTTCGGGGCGTGCCCTAAACGTACGACTTAGTTCAATAGGATCTCCAACTGCCTTCGCGCGTTGATGAAACGATCTGATATCAGAAAATTGACAGCAAACACAGAAATGAGTAAACGTGTGTATATTATTGTAATCAGACTGAACAATAATATTTCGTAATATTATTATATACAATAATTACAATAATTAATATTATTGTTCAGTTAATATTTTATGATAAAAAAATAAAAAAAATAAAGCACAGTAATATCGAACTCATATTTAAAACTAAAGGTTTAGCGATCTTCCTACTATCTTGGGGCGTTTCATATCCCGCTGTAGTCGCAAATCTTGAAGCTTAACTGAAGTGAGTGCGTCGCAGTCGTTGTCCAGGTTATTGATGTGCTAGTTGCGGTGATATGATATGTGGAACTCCCTTGTCCCCTTCGATTTGCAGAATCGCTTCAAAACTGTTTTCGCTAGCGCTCGCATTGTCCAACAAAGAAAGATACCGCCTTTCTGTTATGTGGAGTGCCTGTGAAGGATATTGTCTGCAATCCTCGTTGATCGTGCTGCTGTCAATCAACCACGTCTCATCATTTCTTCCTAATGAATGACAATGGAAACGCCTTTGAAACGAGCAAAGGCAACCAGTGCCTAATTTAAGGCAGGCACGCACGATTTGCGGAGTTGCGCCATCGATTTGTAAACATTCTCGAAGAAATGTTCAAGCTCCGTTTTTTGGCCACAAGGTAGTAACAAACATTCGCACGATACTCGAGGTGATTATCAAAATTATCAGTAATATGATCAAATTGGGCATAAACTAGACAGTTACAATCGCTGTGGACATCGCGGACCATAATCCCACTGTCCTTAAGCTGACTATGGAAGACAGCAGAAATTCCGTCAGCTGCAGAGTAGCACAGTTTCCGCATGTCCGTTTTGGCATTGTCGGGTGAGTCGATCAGAGAGTGGCCGGAAACGTCGATTAATAAGATTTCCGTGCGCTCGCCTTTACAAACTTTCACAGCCTGATTCTTTATGGCTATCACTATTCTGATACAAATAACTTTGCCATCTTAATAACTCTGTCTTCTTATGCAAAAAACTAAGTAAAATTTATCTTGTAATACCCAACATTTATTAACAAACACTTGAAAAGGGTATAATTCCAAAAAAGTATAAATATTGATTAAATAATAATGAGAAAAATAAAATTTATAATTCGTAGTAATGAGTTAAATTATTACTTTAGTAAGATGATTAATAACGAAAGCTTAAATACATCAAAGATTAAAATTTGGAAAGATTAAATTAGATGAAATAAAAAGAAGATGCAAATAACAAACAATTAAAAACGGAAAGATCAAATTAATAAAGATATGTATACAGAACTTGCTAAATTAAAGCATAACTTTATAATAACAACTATTGATAAAGTTGATAATAACTTTGTCTTCATATGCAAAAAGCTTTATTATGATATACCGATGAAATAAGTTAATTATAATGATTTAAATATAAACACAACATATGAATGTAGTGATTTAAGTTTAGAAACAATTATTACAAGTCACTGTTCTATAACGGATAAAAAAGGTATAAAGGTTGAATCAGATAATAAAACTATACTAATATTATATTGGAATCCAAAATTACATAAAATAAAACCTAGATTCATATGTAGTGCGTTTAAATGTATATTAAAACCACTTTCTGTCTATATAAATAAAGTAGCCGACGTTAAACCTATTACATGTGTATATCTATAAACAAATGAGTAGATGCAGTTAATCAAGCTAAACGTACGGCTAATTATACCTCAATAAAATTTATAAAGATATGTATACAGAACTTACTAAATTAAAGGATAACTATATAATAACAACTATTGATAAAGCTAGTAATAACTTTGTCATCATTTGCAAAAAGCTTTATTATGATATACTAATGATTTAATTCTAATGATTTAAATGTAAATGCAACATAAAACAAAAACAAAAACATTTTAAACATTTAAAATGTTAAATTTAATCAAATCTGAATTAGCTCTTTTTAAACATAAATCTTGTATATATTCCTATTCCTTTTATCACCATGACTTCTTGGTTTGCGTTTAATCGGATTATTATAATATAGTTGTTTATTATGTATTATACTACTTCTGCCAACATGAATCATATTATATTATCATATTATACAACATAAATCTTGTATAATATTCATTATGTTTTATAAATTTAAATATTTTTGTAATACTTAATCCATGCTGGATGTTCAACTGTTCGTTTTTCTTTATTCTATATATTTTTCTTGAAATATATGTTTCAATACATTGATGATATATGTGCATTTAATTCTAATAATTTTTATTCAATTAGTGAGCACATTTATCCAGAAAGCCTTATTCTTAACAAAACCAATATTAATGAATAAAGAAGGTGTATATCTAGATATGAACATTAAATTAACATTTAACTAAAACTACTATTTATTTATATCGTAAAGATGACATATTTAAATTTGCAATAAACATATTTTTGCATGAGCATTCATGCATACCATATAATATAAAATATAATACATTAAATAATGAAATTTTAAGAATTGCAACAATATTGTAATGATATTGGCTTTCTTCAAAATCATTTAAATAATTTAATAGATACATATTTTAAACTAGGTTACTATAAAAATAACATCAAGCAGAAAATAGTAAAATATATAAATCAACACAATAATATAAAGAATAAATTTAAACTCTTAAGTGGCAAATTTTTATGGATAATAAATAATATACTTTGTATTAGAATAAGATACTAGATACTACATATTTTAAACTAGCTTACTATAAAACATCAGTTTACTATAAAATATATAAATCAACAAAATAAAAATAAATATTAACTTTGGAAATGGAATTTTAAGAATTTGTAACGATATTGGCTTTCTTCAAAATCATTTAAATAATTTAATAGATACATATTTTAAACTAGGTTACTATAAAAATAACATCAAGCAGAAAATAGTATAATATATTATATTTTCAAGAATTAATGGAGCTAGATAACTTCTCTTCTCTAATTGACTTTCTTCAAAATCATTTAAATAATTTAATAGTATCATGTAAACGAACAATCAAACAAACAATAGTAAAATATATAAATCAACACAATAAATTAAAATTTATTGTGTTGGGAAATTTTTATGGAAAAATAAATTAATCTTATGTTCGGAAATAGATATATAATATGCTATAAGAACTATAACGTCTATCTAACAAAAATTAAACCATAAAGTAAATAAAAATATACGAATAAAATGAATTTATAGAATTCTTAAATATTTTATACACGCGCAAAACGTAAATATCAGTTCTTTAATTTAAAAATATATTTAGCAACTTTACAGCATATTCACTATAAATTTAGTGAATATACAGCTTTAAAAAAATTCGACTTTTAGAATCTAAGCATGTAATTTATTCTAAGAACTTGTTAAATATTAATACGGCAACATTCAGATGCTTATTTGCTTAAAACCTTTTTGTGCACACAAAGGTATCAAGACGCAGATAGTTGTTATACAGTATATATAAAAATATTTAAAAACGAAAATGAGAATTTTGCAACAACAAAATTTTATATAGTTTTTAAAATATACCTTTCTTCCATAATTTTATTTAATTTCTCTTGATGATTGTAATGATTCATTTCGGCGCAGCATCGAAGATGATAAAAGTGATCCTTTTGCTCTTCGATTTTTGACATAACACTTTTAGCTTGTTCTAATAACAATTCTGTTTGTGACTTGGTATTTTTACTTTCTTGAGACATTGTCAGATTAGTAGCAATTCCAAAACAAAATCTGAAAGATGGATAAACAAAGCAAACCTATTAATATTGCTATTCGATTAATATTTATGAAATTTTTATTTAATTATAATATTACTTAATAAATTGATATATAAAAAAGTTAATACCGAATAAATTATCTGCTCCGGTTCTTTAGAGGACCTAATACGTTTAGAGAACCTAATACTTTTAGAGAACCTAATACTTTAGAGAACCTAATACTTAGAGAACCTAATACTCTAATACTTTTTATATTAATAAATCAAAATAATATAAAAATTAGATCATTATTTATTATTTATCATTCTTTTTAAATTATAATTTTTGTCATTTCTTTTTAATTTCTTAATTTAGATTAAAATATTAACTTTATCACAAAGGTTTTTATTATCAAATCTTAAATAGCATTAGAAACATTATATTATTCGAATTCGAGATTTGCTAGTCATCAGATTAAAAAATGTTTAGTGCTAAAATATTTTTTTAAAGTTGATAATATCAATAAACCACGTTTATATAATAGTAAATCTTAGGATATCAGCGAGTAGAAATAAACGAAGAAAACGTTTAAAGTTAAATTTATCCAAGTAGCGTTTTTCTTAATAAAACCAACATTGATGATAAAGAACTCTTGATTATGCCACGTTTATATAATAGTATATGTTAGGATATTAGCAAGTAAAAAATTAATGAAGGAAACGTTTATAATTTACATAATGACATTTGATAAATAGGTAAGATGACATTATCAAAGAAAAATTAATCCAGATAGCCTTATTTTTAATAACGCTAATATTAATGATAAAGATGGTATATATCTAGATATGAATATTAAATTAACATCAAGTTAAACTTACTTTTAATTTGTATCGTTAAGATGACATATTTAAATTTACAAGAAACATATTTTTGCATGAGCATTCATGCATACCATATAATATAAAATATAATACATTAAATAATGAAATTTTAAGAATTGCAACAATTTGTAACGATATTGGCTTTCTTCAAAATCATTTATATAACTTAATAGATGCATATTTTAAACTAGGTTACTATAAAAACAACATCAAGCAGAAAATAGTATAATATATAAATCAACAAAATATTATTTAAAGTAAATTTAAAATCATTACCGAAACTTTTTTATGGATAGATAATAAATAATATACTTTGTATTTGAATAGAATACTTGATAAAAAATGTCATCAGAGGAAATACATCATTAGCATATATTTGACCCGGCTGCTATGTTAAGTCGATGTATAAGGATCTAAACCTGATAACATATAGGTTCCTTCTGGTGAACTCTAATCCATTTTTGAATTTAAACTTGATAAAAATAATATTAAATCTTTTATAATAATTATTTATCATTTATAATTATTTATAATTATTTAATTATTAATTATTTAATTGTTTAAATTTTATTTAGCATTATTTTTTAATTTATAAATAATATAAAATACGTAGACTTAGTAAGCTGATCGGATCAGCTTACTAAGTTCGCTCAATAAGATATTGAACAAACTTTGTGTTTTGATGTTTTGCCTTATCCATCCTATAAATTTAATATAGAAATATTAAATTTGTGACGATGTTTTTGTTAATAAAAGCACTCAATTGAAATATAAAAATTAATTTGTTTTTCGATCTAAAATTTCAAATTTAAAGAGTGAATAATTAAAATTTATTTTTAATTAAACATTTGATTCGTCTATTTTTCAAATTTCATGCATAATTTTATTTCGTGACGCTGTTTTTGTAAATAAAAATCAACTGAATGATTGCATTACATGGCATAATTAAATTGATAATTCGTTTATAAAAGACGCAGACCTTGCCAATGTAATTAACAAGGTAATAGGTCAGGCGTAATTTATAGGCCTTTATCACTTTACTTACCCATTTAATGTCGAAATGTGAAAACAATGAACAGTTTAAAAACTGTGGTTGCATAATAACAAAGTAAAATGATATTTTATGTAAGATTATTCGTGAGTTAAAAAGTTTCGTTCTACATTAACAATAATCTTGTCTGAAAACAATTGAGAAAATATATTCAAAATATATTCTTGTCACATAAATCCTTGAATAAATTGCATCTAACATTATTCAAATTAGTCGATTAAACTTTGTTTACGTTCAAAAGTAAATTATAAGTATATCCAGAACGATATCAATAAATACTTTCAGGATTAGGTTTTTTATATATCACTTGAAATGTTTAATAACTAACCTATAAAGTAATTTAAAGTAATTTAAATATTTTACGTGTACGCTAATCGGTTTTACTTCATAATTCATTATTATTTCTCAATTTAAACGCCAAGATTTCAGTAGTCAAATTAGTAAAAAATGACAAATTCTATATTTAAAATAATTCAAATTTTTTCAATTTGAAGAAAATTTCTCAGTTTCACACCCGTTATTTTTAGTAAAATCAAAACAAGACGCTGATGATATAGTATCTGCCCTATAGCAACAAAACTTAATTGTAAACCTACATTTTTCAATTGTAGTGAGTAATAAAAGCTTCCCTTCCATACTGCGAGGAATGCTGTTAAAAGTAAGAAAAGCATGTGATTAACAAAAATTTAGTCATTGAATTGTAATATAAATATTAAACAAAGGACACCCTGCTAAGAGTATTAAAAGCTTCAAGTTGGTGAGTTTATTTATTATAAAAACGCAACTATATAATCATATCATTGATATTATAAATAATATAAATATTATTATGTTATGAAAATATGTGTAGATCAAATGGTATATTAACGAAATATTTATTTTTATTTGTAATTTATGTAATTAAACTGTATATTATAGGATTATTTCCCTAAATCCTGTAGATTTTAATTGAGAAAGATTAATTTAAGGAATAAATAATTTAAGGATTTAATTAAATAATTGAATCTTGAAATAATAAATTTAAGGATTATTTAAATTTTTTAATTTAATTTAAGGATTTTGTTTAAATTTAAGGAAGATTTAAATTTTGTTTTCTTTGTGATGGTTCAACATAATCAAATTACATTCGACCCACCGTGATCTTTCAATTCATTATATGTCAACTTACGAATTATATATAGGCATAATTGATCGAAGGCGAATAATGTAGACTAACTCACAGCTATGTAAAAAAATATAGATAAAATTTTATACAATGTTTTAATTCAGTTTTATGAGTTTCTAGCGATCAAATGAATCCCAAGTCGATAGTCTCATGATACGACAACCAAGTGTTCATAAATAGTAAATATTTGCTTAATAAAGAATGAACAAGAATTCGGTCATTTTGAGTTTTAAAATCAGGATTATATAAAATCTTAAAATTGAAATATTTATTTTTATATTTAAATATAGTACAAAACAAGTATATCCAGTTAACTAAACTGATTATCAACACATAACTACCTAAAATATCACTTAAAAATTATTTAAATAATTTGATAATCTGATGATACGACAACCAAGTGTTCATAAATTATGTTCTATTAATAAAGAATTAACAAAAATTCGGTCATTTTTTAAATTAACTTATCATCTGTGAAATGGAGTATGAACTAAATTTAAGTCAATTATTTTACTATTGTAGATTTTCACGTTGAATCCTTTGAAACTCTAATTTGATAGGCATTACAGTTTTAAACAAAACAAACGTATTATTAAAATATAGAGATCATGTCATTTTTGAACGAAAAAGACAAATTTTAAATTTTAATCGAACATTTTTCAGTTTATCATTTATTTTTATTCATCGCAATTACGGTAAGCAATCCCACACAGGAGGTCAAAATAACTGATAATCCTAGCCTGCTTCTGGCCTTGTCGTTAATTCGCTTATATTCATGAGCAGGCAGCTTATCTGGAATGTCCGATTTTCGCTTAAATACTCGTGATATGACAAGAAAATTCCTTTCCATTGCTGAAAAACTCTTAGACGGGGATGGGGTGTTTGCCAGTGAACGTGCTAGCACTTTAATCATAACTTTATCTTAAAGGAAAAATTTTCGATTAATTTATTTACTTTTTTATGGACGTATTTATACACTTTTCACTGAAAAGTTTGTCGTAGCAGTTACAAGTTCGAATAAAAAAATCAGCAATAGTCTTACTTTTGTATAATTTTATTGAAAGTTCACATGCGATAATTTGTATATAATTTACAAATTTAATTCATGATTTTTAGCTATTTCCTAAAAGAGACAATCGTCCAAACAGGGTTTTGAACAAAAAATTGAAATTTAAAATAAAAGTCAATTTTTATGAATTGACTAATAAATATAACAGACGATGTATAAGACTAAGGATCAGAGGTCATCAAGAGTAACTGCTATGTTACCATGTTTCGGTGCATATTCCTCAACCCAACATAAACGCGGGGTCAATGTAATCGAATTTGTAAATTACTAAATGTAAATTTGCTTTTTACAAATTTCAACTGGTCATGATAAAAAATGATCGTCCAATAAACGAACTAAATCTCATGAATTCCGTCTGCTCCACAATCATGCGATGCAAAATGTCATTTAGCTGTGTGGCAGGTCTTGAATAAATTCGTCGAAGGTTGCTCAAATAATGCTTGTTAGCACGGAACTTATCTCACTTTTTGAGATGATAGAACAAGATCATTTTAAACAGATAAATACAAATGATGTGGCAACGTTAATATGTTAAATCAAATACAACGACTATATACGACAGGTCGCTCCAGATCACAAATCTTGCCCAAATCGAAGACAGAGGTTATATCCTCGGGAAAACAAAGTCCAAAGGTCAATGGTAACTTGTCAGTAGAGCAAATTAGATAACTGAGTATACGCATTTTATAAATCAAAAATAACAGACGATGTATAAGACTAAGGATCAGAGGTCATCAAGAGTAACTGATATCAATATTTGTATTGATTATACTTAAATATTTACATTTGTTTACTTTAGAAATAGAATATTTAATTAACTAGTAAACTTAAATTCCCCGATATGTAATGATATTTATATTTATACAATTTATATTTATAAATGGGTAACTATTTATTTTAATTAAAATAAATATTTAATTAATAAATATAATTAATTCAAAGTAATAAAACAAAAGCAAACTACTTTTTAGGTTAATTACAATTAAATAATTACAGCTAAATAATTAGTTGACAAACGGGACTAATTAAAACGTCTTAATCAATAAACACAGTATCGTACTTTTCATTTACAGTTTTATAAAAGCTTTTAAAGTTTTGTAGATAGTTAGTAAATTTGCTAATATTACAAATTTATTTATAAAAAAATGAAATTTATTTGAAAGATTTATTTTATTCATAATTAGCATTAATATTATATAATAATTATCATAATTTAAAATGATTATAAAATCATTTCAAATAATTTATTTAAAAAAAATATTTATTTAAATAATTTAAATAATTAAATTAATTATTAAAATAATATTATTTTATTAAAAAATAATTATTTAAATAATTTAAATAATTTATTTTTATGACAAATAAAAGGCAGATAAATTAAGAAAACGAAATTAAAAATTGCAAAATACAAATAGACAATACAAGCAAAATATTTAAAATAATTTATTATTAAGATAACTTATTTAAAACAATCAAAAAATTATTAAATGGACTATCAAAATAATAGAAGCAAACATAATACCGAAATATTATCGATATACCAGAATTCTGTAATATTGTGAAATTGATCATAATTGAAATTATAAACTGATTGTAACATGCGAGGTATCAGAATAAGGATTAGAGGTCATTAGGAGGAACTGCTATGCTATTAGGTTTCGGCCCCTAATTCCTCGACCAAATAAACAATATATTGTATCAGAATAATAATTAGAGGTCATCAGGAGGAACTGCTATGCTATCAGGTTTCGGTTCCTAACTCCTCTACCCAACATAGCAGCGGGGCCAAATACATGCTAATGATGTATTTCCTCTGAAATAACTATCTAGTATCTTATTCTAATACAAAGTATATTATTTATTATCCATCCATAAAAATTTGCCACTTAAGAGTTTAAATTTATTCTTTATATTATTGTGTTGATTTATATATTTTACTATTTTCTGCTTGATGTTATTTTTATAGTAACCTAGTTTAAAATATGTATCTATTAAATTATTTAAATAATTTTGAAGAAAGCCAATATCATTACATATTGTTGCAATTCTTAAAATTTCATTATTTAATGTATTATATTTTATATTATATGGTATGCATGAATGTTCATGCAAAAATATGTTTCTTGTAAATTTAAATATGTCATCTTTATTATATAAATTAATAGTAGTTTTAGTTAATGTTAATTTAATATTCATATCTAGATATACACCTTCTTTATCATTAATATTGGTTTTGTATCAATTAAAAGTAGTTTTAATTGATGTTAATTAAAACTAGATATATACCTTCTTTATCACCAATATTGATTTTATTAAGAATAAGGCTACTTGAATATTAGGCTAACTGAATAAATTACATATTAGGCTAATGCTACGACAATCTTTTAGTCACTTTCCCAACGGTAATGGTTGGTTAGGACCAACCATTAAAACAGGTTAATACATTTACTATAAAATAAAAACATTTTTAAAATGCTATCATTTATATCATATAAATGATATCAGCATTTTCTAAATGCTGATATCATCATTTGGATAAAAGTAAAACAAAAGGCAATTGTTTATAAGATATTTGATTTATTAATATGATTACTTGTGTTGATTTATTGTGTTGATATTATTAATTGTGTTAATAATATTTTATTTACTTGGCAGTGATCTTCTATAAGCACGTTTTTCAAAATTGGTAATTACATTATAATGTAATTACTATTTTAATGGCACTGCATTTTGTATTTCGAACTATTTCATTGTGTTCAGTCGTACTTGTTTTCGGACGACCCGAATTTTTCGTATTTAGATTATAAACTGTTCTATATTTTTTAAATGTTTCTTTGATCCGTCTTACAGTTTTCTTCTTTATTCTCACACAATATTTCTTTTGAAATTTTTTTAATTATTTAATGACGGAACCGTGTTAAATAATCAATTCAACGATAAACTTGCGCTCTCTAATAATATTCTGAGCCGTTCTAAAAGTGTAATCTACATTTCCAATAAAAATTATTATACTTTTATCGTTAATAATCTAATTGTTATAATAGGATTTTAAAATAAGATAATAATTGCAAAATTCAAAAGTTATATTATGCAAGTTATATTATAACGAATATATTATATATATTAATTGTGTTGATTAATTGTGTTGTAGTTTCATAAATTCATTTTATTTTTATTTCACCAAATGTAAATCTTATTATAATTTACTTATTACAATGGGATAGACTTGCAAAAGCCTAAATTAATACGCACGTTAAGAGATACATTAAAGTTGTTTCAGTCTATCAACTTGTCATTACTTACCATCAAAAAATATATCTACCTGTTAAATAATAAATCATATAAAAACGCGCCCCTAAAAATTAGGGAGTGTTCATTTAAAAAAGAAAAACGTATTTTTTTCAAGCAAACACTTTATCACACACATTATTCAAAGTGCCTAAAACCTTTTATTCATGAGCTTTTCTTAAAGCAAAAAGGAGTAGTAAATACTACTAGTAAATTAGGAGTAGTAAGTAAGCAAAATTAAAGATTAAAAATGAAATAATAAACGTGATTTCAGATAGTGTATAGAATAGAATATAATTTATTTAGAGTGGCCGTTATGGTGAAATAGAACCATTTACAGGCCCACTATAAAAATTAAAAGACAAGTTTACGTCCGATGAATGTTTGAACTTGTATGTAGACTTATTGAATTGATTGCGGCTGAAAGTGTTATTTTAGTTCGTTTGCAAGTATGGCGATCAAGGAAGTTTTGAAGTGTTTAAGCGACGTCAATGATTTTGTGTCAGAGGAAGTTTGTTCCAAAGGCGTGGTGCAGCGATGGTGAACGCACGATATCCGTGATTACCGTTGTGACGGGGGATGAAAAGCGAGTAGGAGCGATGACTTCTTAGTGAGAGACCAGTCGTCATATTGGATGCGCTATCAGGAAGATATAGATCAGGAGGGTTGTGCCGGAATTTGATTTGCCATGCAAGTGTGAGAATTTGAGAGGTTATGCGGCTCGGAATGTCGAGCCAGTTAAGGATGCGGAGGGTGTTGGAGATGTGGTCGTACTTGCGAAGGCGGAAGATGACCCTAGCAGCCATGTGCAGAATCCTTTGTAGATAGTGAAATTGATATGCTTGACAGTTTACGAGAAGACCTAAGCAATATTCTAGACGAGGCATGAAAAGGCTGGAGATTAAAATAGCTGTCGATTTGACGTCGAGGTTTCTACGGACACTTCGAATGTCACGGATGATGAGGGAGCATGAATTGATCTTGCTACGAATAAAAGGCAAAAACGAGAGATTATTGTCAAAAGAGACACCGAGGATTGTCATGATAGTCACTTCTGGTAGACGGAAATTGTGTATGCATACTGGAAAATCGAGGGTCTAAGAGTGGCGCGGTGTTATCCACATCATGTTAGATTTCTCGTTGTTTAAAAACATACGGATTGAACAAAGATATGCGTGAATAGCAGAGAGGCAAGACGATGCATCAGAAGCGAGGTTGGATGCAGATGTAAGTGTGCATGATGCATATATTACTATATCGTCAGCGTACTGAATAACTTCAAAGCCGAAAGGGACCACGATGGAAGATAAATCACCAAGAAGAAGGGTGAAAAGAAGCGGCCCTAGAACGGATCCTTGTGGTACACCGCAGCTGAGAGGAATCGGCGCAGAAGAGTTGGAGTTGGAGACTACGTGATAATAGCGATTTGAGAGGTAGGATTTGAACCGAGAAATGACATGAGACGAGAAGCAGTAACGTTGTCTAAGACATGAGAGAAGTATAGTGTGATCAACTACATCAAAGGCGGAGGATAAATCAAGTGAAATTACAAGGCTTACTAGATGTTTGTCAAGAGCAAGAAGTAGATCATTGGAGAGTTTTGTGCATGCGGTCATAGTAGAATGTTGTGGTCGATATGCTGATTGAAATGGTGGAAACAGAATTTGATGATATGTAGTTGCTTACCTGTCTGAGGATGAGACGCTCGAAAAGTTTTAAGATAGTCGGAAGGTTTGATATTGGTCTATAGGAGGAGGCGGTACTATTAATCTGATAAGTTATTTATTAATGCCTAATGTAGCCTCTCAGTCTGGGACTGAAATAAAAGATTACATGATTGAAAATGAAATAGCGACTTGCAAAAGAAATTATACTGGTAGAATTTATCACGTTCTCTGTTATTCTATTTTCGAAGTGACTAATAGAATTGAATTTATTTATGTGCAAATGTGGACGAGTCCACTTACAGATTCACCAATAAATAATAATAGAGAAAAAGAAATAAAATCCAGTACTGTATATTGGCAAGAAATATGTAAAAGTTTAATTTTTAAGAAAAGTTATTAACAAATTATAAATTTTATAACAAACAATAAATTATAATAATTAAAAACAATAATAAATAATCCGACGATTTCAAACGATTCCAGTATCTTGTTGATTATAATTTCATCCTCTGGATTGATATTAAAATTTTATTAATGAATTCGGATAGTAATATTAATATTAATCTGATAAGTTATTTATTAATGCCTAATGTAGCCTCTCATCATGGGGTCGAAAGAAAAAGATTACATAATTGCAAACAAAATCGAGACTTGCAAAGAAATTATACTGACTCCTTAACTTTGACTTGAAGAAGATTTAAATTTACTTATAGTTAATTTATAAAAATTATTTATTAAAAATAAATGATTTTGGCCTATATTGTAAACAAATTATGTTGTTTTTCGCTAGCAAAGTTGTTAGCAAAAAAAAACAAAAAAAAATGATTCTGCTCCAGAATTTTAAAAATATTTAAAATTGTTGATAATGATCCATTATTGATAAAAAAATTATTGGAGCTGGATCAAAATAAAGGAGGAAAATTTTATTTCAAATATCTCGCTAACCTCTGTTAGCATCTTCAGAAAATTACCTCTGAAAAATATACTGGTCATTTTAGATTTCGATTTTCTCTGTGCTTTTCGATAACTGCAAAACAATAACTCCATAGCATTATCGAATTATTTTGTTGATAATGATCCATAATTAATAAATAATTATTGGAGCTGGATCAAATAAAATAGGAAATTTTTTATTTGATATCTCGCTAACCTCTGTTAGCATCTTCAAAAAATTACCTCTTAAAAATATACTGGTCATTTTAGATTTCGATTTACTCTGTGCTTTTCGATAACTGCAAAACAATAACTCCATAGCATTATCGAATTATTTTAAATGGTTGATAATGATCCATAATTAATAAATAATTATTGGAGCTAGATCAAAATAAAGGAAAATTTTATTTCAAATATCTCGCTAACCTCTGTTAGCATCTTCAGAAAATTACCTCTGAAAAATATACTGGTCATTTTAGATTTCGATTTTCTCTGTGCTTTTCGATAACTGCAAAACAATAACTCCATAGCATTATCGAATTATTTTGTTGATAATGATCCATAATTAATAAATAATTATTGGAGCTGGTTCAAAAAATAGGAAATTATTTATTTGCTGATTTGTTTATTTCATTTTTCTTTGTCATAAGTAAAATGTCATGTAATTTGTTTAAATTAAGATAGAGTTTTCTATTTTTACTAGAAATAGTAAATTTTACAAATTTACTATTGATTTACTAAGATAAATTGATGATATATGTGCATTTAATTCTAATAATTTTTATTCAATTAGTGAGCACATTTATCCAGAAAGCCTTATTCTTAACAAAACCAATATTAATAATAAAGAAGGTGTATATCTAGATATGAACATTAAATTAACATTAACTAAAACTACTATTAATTTATATCGTAAAGATGACATATTTAAATTTACAAGAAACATATTTTTGCATGAACATTCATGCATACCATATAATATAAAATATAATACATTAAATAATGAAATTTTAAGAATTGCAACAATATGTAATGATATTGGCTTTCTTCAAAATCATTTAAATAATTTAATAGATGCATATTTTAAACTAGGTTACTATAAAAATAACATCAAGCAGAAAATAGTAAAATATATAAATCAACACAATAATATAAAGAATAAATTTAAACTCTTAAGTGGCAAATTTTTATGGATGGATAATAAATAATATACTTTGTATTAGAATAAGATACTAGATAGTTATTTCAGAGGAAATACATCATTAGCATGTATTTGGCCCCGCTGCTATGTTGGGTAGAGGAGTTAGGGGCCGAAACCTGATAGCATAGCAGTTCCTCCTGATGACCTCTAATTCTTATTCTGATACAACGTCTGTTATTTATTAGTCAATTCATAAAAATGACGTTTATTTTAAATTTTATTTTTTATTTTTATTTTTTAACTTGATTTAAATTATAGAAAATCTAAAAACAATTATTAATTTTATTATTTAATTATTAAATTTTGATTTAGCATTATTATGTTTTGTTTATTTTATAATTATATTAAATACGTAGACTCAGTTAGCTGATTTAATTCTGTAAGCATCTTCAGAAAATTACCTTTTAATAGTTGAAACTGATCCATTATCGATAAATAATTATTGGAGCTGGATCAAAGGAAATACGTAATTATTTTTAATATTTCGCTAACTTCTGTTAGCACCTTCAGAAAATTACTTTTTAATAGTTGAAACTGATCCATTATCGATAAATAATTATTGGAGCTGGATCAAAGAAAAGAAGAAATTATTTTTAATATTTCGCGAACTTCTGTTAGCATCTTCAGAAAATTACCTTTTAATAGTTGAAACTTATCCATTATCGATAAATAATTATTGGAGCTGGATCAAAGAAAAGAAGAAATTATTTTTAATATTTGGCGAACTTCTGTTAGCATCTTCAGAAAATTACTTTAAATAGTTGATACTGATCCATTATTGATAAATAATTATTGAAGCAGATCAAAGGAAAGAAGAAATTATTTTTGATATTTCGATAACTTCTGTTAGCATCTTCAGAAAATTACCTTTTAATAGTTGATACTGATCCATTATTGATAAATAATTATTGGAGCTGGATCAAAGAAAAGAAGAAATTATTTTTAATATTTCGCTAACTACTGTTAGCATCTTCAGAAAATTACTTTAAATAGTTGATAATGATCCATTATTGATAAATAATTATTGGAGCTGGATCAAAGGAAATACGTAATTATTTTTAATATTTCGCGAACTACTGTATCTTCAGAAAATTACCCTTTAAAAAGTAACTTTCTGAGGATGCTAACAGAAGTTCGCGAAATATCAAAAATAATTTCTTCTTTCCTTTGTTCCAGCTACAATAATTATATTTCAAAATTAATTATTAGTTAAACACTGCTATAATTCTTAGAGAAAAATTAGAATGATTTATTCCCTTTTAGAATAGAATAGAATTTATTTAGAGTGACCGTTATGGTAAAATAGAACCATTTACAGGCTCACTATAAAAATTAAAAAAGACAAGTTTACGTCCGATGAGTGTTTGAACTTGTATGTAGAGTTATTGAATTGATTGCGGCTGAAAGTCTTATTTTAGTTCGTTTGCAAGTATGGCGATCAAGGAAGTTTTGAAGTGTTTAAGCGACGTCAATGATTTTGTGTCTCGAGGAAGTTTGTTCCAAAGGTGGTGCAGCGATGGTGAACGCACGATATCCGTGATTACCGTTGTGACGTGGGACGAAAAGCGAGTAGGAGCGATGACTTCTTAGCGAGAGATCAGTCGTCATATTGGATGCGCTCTCAGGAAGATATGGATCAGGAGGGTTGTCCTGGAATTTGATTTGCCATGCAAGTTATGATTTGCCTTGCAAGTCTTTTATTATGAATTTAATTCCCTTTTATTTATATGACTATTATGACTTATTATGACAACTTGTATTGGATTTCTAATCGATTTCTATTTGTAATAGAAATCGGAATTTTGAAGCAGGGTCAATAAATTAATAAATAATTGTACATTAAATTGCATTATGACGTATTATGACTATAATACACATATTATAATATGCATATTATAACAACAATTTCTTGACAAGAAAAAAAACAAATAATATACAAGCTGTTTCCTGTCAACAAATGGTCCGGGTGTCGGGTCGTGGAGGCAGTGCACGAACCAAGCATCTCCGGACATCGCGATCCTGGACGACATACCAGATTTCTCGTTCAGAGAGCCCAAGGCGGCAAAGAAAATTCAGAAATTTTAAAAAATCTTCAGATAATCTTCAAATAATCTTCTAAAGATGCTAACAGAGGTTAGCGAAGTATCAAATAAAAAATTGCCTCTTTTCTTTAATCCAGCTCCGATAATTCTTTATCAATAATAGATCATTATCAACTATCTAAAATTGTTAATTAGAGAGAATAAGCAGAAAGCTGAGCATAACAGAAAACTTAAATATTAAAAGTAAGATATTACATCATTATTTTGATATTTCCTACAAAGGATAGAGAAAAAGGTGTTCACAGTAATCCATTGATTTATGAATTAAAATTATAAATACTAGGTTTGCTAAGAAATACATCTATTTAGTGGATAAATAAGGACTGAAACACGATATGTTTATACTGAAAGATTTTATAATTTTTTATTGTACTAAAATCAACAAATAAAATCAACTTACATCATTTTAATTTACGGAAAATTATGTGAAACATTACCAGGTGCAAGACAAAATCAAAAGTCGTCGGACTTGTTAGACTAAATTCACGGAATGTCATTTTTATGTAAGATCAAAAGAGTAAGCACCTTATCTGGGAGGCTTACTAGCATTCCAAAATCGAATATGAACTTATATCGGAGCTTGCATAGTGATGGGAGTGGAAAAGAAGCAAAACCAAAACTTATAATAACTCAAGGAATGCCCAAGGAAATAATTAACAGATTATCACCGAATTTCGATATCTATCATCATAATTCCGAAATGCCAATACGCACTGCCGACTTTCTTAGAGAAGTTAAAGGTATAAAGATGATTAGTGATTGAGTTTATATTAAGCTTACGTTAAGGTGCTACTGCTGTATACACGCTATTAAATACGAAGATAGATAAAGAAGTTCTGGACACGGCTGGTCCATCATTAAAGGTATCACTTATGATTTTCTACATATAATAGAAAATAATTTATTTTAAAAAAATAATAGTAGAATTTTTTTTATAGTAGAAAATAATTAATTTCTACTATAATTGAAATTGATTAAAACTAATACAAAACTATATGGATGTGTAAGCCTTTTGATAGGCATAGCGGCATATAAACCTGATAAAAAGGTTTTATCTATGGGTTACCTTACAAATCTGTTCAAATAATGTTTTGTAATATGTAAAAGTTAAGTGTTTATTCTAGAGGTACTTTTTATCATTTTAATAATATAATATTTAATATATATATATAACATATAATACCATAAATTATTTTGTATTTTACTTAGATAATTGAAATCGGAATTTTGAATAAATTAATAAATAATTAAATTATCAATAAAGTGTAGTAAAAATAATCAAACATTTTATCAATAATGTATAAATGATAAAATGTATTATATTTTATCAATAAAATTTAATGTATTAATGTATTGTATTATAATTTATTGGTTGTAATTTATGATAATTTTAATAAATTATCAAAGAAGTGTAAAAATACCACCAAAGAAGAAAATACTTGGAAATTTATTAATTTATTATTTTTGATTTTATTTAAAATAATATTTAAGAAATAAAATAAATAAAAACAATAAAATTTAAAAGCTTGATTAATTGTTTTAATGAAGTTAAAAATAACTTTTATAGTATTGAAGCTTAATCAAATGTTTACATCTAATCAAATGAGACAACATTGCTATCAACAAATCTCAATCGTTAAGCGGCAACTAGCTTGATTCGAAATAAAATTCAATAATTTTATGTTGATATCAGCATTTGAAACCCATAGCATTTCTACATCTCGAGAAGCAACTTTAGAGAAAAAGACACTAATGTATATTCCATGGTTATAGCAAAGTCAACAACATTTCCGTATTTATGCGAGAGTAATGTCATTTCATTCTCGGATATTTCTTCTAAAATACCCTCGAGTAATGCGAGCGAGAAATTTTATCAACTTTTTTGATTGTAAACAATCAAAGAATTTTAATTTAAAAATTGTAAACTATTAGATAATCAAAAATCAAATGTCGATATAAATGAAACGCTAATCTAAAATTTAAATGCAAATTGAATTCTGTCTTTCACCATTACTTTCAGTAGCTACGAGCAGCAAACATATACATAACAATGCCATCGTATAAAAAATCATTGCTTCGATAAAAACCAGTTTTACTGTTAAGCCGTTGTTGAACTGCGTTATCCAAATGAAATGAGTTCTTGCTCAGAAATAGTTTGTAATTGATTAACATATATAATTTAATATAAATAGCATTGATTTAAATAGAAAAGTTGTTTATAAAGCAATTTACTGAAGCTGCATTTGTTTTTTAAAAAACATTTTGTTTTTTTTACTTAACTAATTGAATTCGGGATTTTGAAGCAGGATCAATAAATTAATAAATAATTATAAATTCAATCTTAAATCGACAGCATCGTTTCCACATTATGCGACATTAATATATCAGTTGGTGAGCTGGGTTTCTGACAGCGAGTGGAAGTAAGAGATGCACTCAATGTGCATCGTTTGGCATTAGCGATGGTTTACAGTGACGTAACTTTGTAGTCCATAAATTGTAAGCAAATGATTTAATACGAATAAATTAAATTTGCAAAGATATAAATAGTAGCATATTTAACTATAAAATGTTCAGTTTTTAAAAGACGTTTTCAATAATTCCCAAGATGGTATAAATATATAGCCTTCAAATTACAGGTTTAACAGTAACGTAACTTAGTCTATAAATTGTAAGCAAATGATTTTATGCTGCGTTATCCAAATAAAATAGGTTTTGTTCAGAAATAAGTTTGTAATGGATTAACATATATAATTTAGTAAAAATAAGAATGATTTAAATAGAAAAGTTTTTTATAAAGCAATTTATTGAAGCTACATATCTAATATCATAAACATTCTGTATTTTACTTAATTTAATTCGGGATTTTGAAGCAGGATTAATAAATTAAAAAAAAATAATTCTACATTTCATCTTAAATCAACAGAATCGCTTCCCATTATGCGAGAGTAATATATCAGTTGCTGAGCTAAGTTTCAGACAGTTAGTGCAGGTAAGAGATGCACTCAATGTACATCGTTTGGTAGTGGTAATGGTTTACAGTGACGTAATTCTATAGTTCATAAATTGTAAGCAAATGATTTAATACGAATAAATTAAATTAGCAAAAATATATACAGTGACATATTTAGCTGTAAAATGTTAAAATTAAATGTGTGATATGTTTCAAAAGTTTATTGATTAAATAATTATATTTTATACTAACATATTTAACTATAAAATGTTCAAATTAAATGTGATATTTTTTAAAATGTTATTGATTAAATAATTATATTTTAAAGTAACATATTTAACTATAAAATGTTAAAATTAACTGTATTGTAGATAAGCTGTATATTTAAATATATTTAAATTGTTGCTACAGTGCCAGTTGGGTATAATCATATAACATATAATTGTATGTTATCATGTAATAGCAGTTATTACATATTGAGATTATCAACAATTATATTCTCAGTTTCATCAACAGTTATGCTAATTTTAAAAATAATTGTTTTGATCTATATATTTTAAATTTGAATTTTCGATCAATAAAACACTAATTTATTATATATTTCGATAGTTGTTGTATTGTAGATAAGCTGCTGTCTTTTATAGATATAATTTAGGTTGTTGCTACAATGTCAGTTGGATATGATCACATTGATGTAGCCGAATGTCGAAAACGTGGAATTATTCTAGGGTATACGCCCGGTGTTTTAACAGGTAAATTGCATTTGGCATGGCTTATTCACACAAAATCTACTGAATTGTTTACGCTAGCAAAAACTAGCGTAATATTATTTATATTAATGTTTTCTAAAATATTATTTAATAATATTATACTATCTATAATATTATATTTAATAATATCTATACTATAGCGCAACTATCCAAAACCGATGTTTGCACCACAGCACGTCAATCGTTTCCCAAATTGCTAAGTCCTCTGTTCCAACTATAGTTCGCAGTCAATTAATCTGATAATTCTAATCTGCAAGGTCACTCTATAAGATCAATTGATAGAATTGTCAAGAGATTTCCATCAGAAGATGACGAGAAAGAAGTTTTAATTTCATTAAAAAGAATTGAATATCAGCGCTATTGAGATTAAAAATGTCAAATCTTGCCGTGTGGCGCCTACTAGAGAAGATATGCCATCATTTTAATGCATTACGCTATTTCCATCTGTTATCCAGCAAGTAATTCAATTTGGTCACATCTTACGAACAAATCATGTACGTTATTCAGTCTACAGGCAACCAAACATCTCGAAAGAAGACCGCACTCGAGAATACAATATGCGCCAATTAAGCATAAAGACTCAAGCAGAAAATTCAACCCAACGCTTAGTAATTTTACATGATCGCATTGTGGCAATCTCATTGTAAGCGTCAAATTCGTCAAACGAATGCCTATCACCAATTCATCACGCTTCTAATCGTCAATAAACCGCATATTCAAAGCATATGCACAATTATTATTCTTTCACAAATTTATCCTCTTAAACCCCATTTGCCAAACATAAACATCAGGTTAAGTTCTAATAGCCAATTGCAATATTTTCATCTCCTTAATTCTATAGTGTTTACGGTCTCACAAACAATCTCTTATCTTGCAACCCACTGTACTAATAATACGTTATTCCACCTCGACGTTCTTTACACTCGATCTGTCATTCATCAATTCGATCTCATTATAAATCTATTTCTTTAGCAATCTCTGGACTTGCTATGCCTTACTAAATAATGGCATTACTATAGCGACTACCTTGCTATTAAATGTATTCAGTCATTAGGTTATTCTGTTGTCGACGAAACCCGTTTCTTTGGTAGCGAATGCGACGCTCACTTTCCTAAACATAGTGTCATCATTGCCTTCTCTCGTCATCATCTTCTTCTAAGCATACTCGTGTCGCTATTATCCCAAAACGTTCAAACTCCTTCTCTGTCAAATTTCACTTCTGCCATTCCCATTGAACCTCGCTATCATATACAACCCAAATTCTAGTACATCTTCAACCACTTTCTTTTTTGAACTCTCTGATTTACTCTCACACACTTCACTCATCCATATATCTACTTTTGTACTAGGTGATATAAACATCCGATTATATCGTCCTTCCAATCCTAATACTATGAAGCAATTAATTCCACCTGTTTAATTGATTTTTTCATAATACCGACTCATGCAACTCATATTCTTATTGAAACTTTTAACTGCATTGTCTTATCTACTTATTCTGCACTGCTTTACTCTATTTCATCATATGATCCGGACTTTCAATCACTTTTATATCTAAGTCAAGGTGTTTAACCATATTCCGATATAGCGTTCTCCTTTCGTTCATGAAACATATTACAATCCAATGATCTTATTTCTGCAATCTCTAATTCCCTCTGGCCATACGAAGAGCATTCGAAGATGTATTTTCAGTGATATATTTAGTGTTAAAATTAGTGGAAATTACTACACCTTAATTTTTGAACGTTTTCACAAACACAATATATGTGTTTTTATAATGATAATGATCTGTATATTAAATGCTATTTATGAAATTCTTTTATTATAAAATAAATAAATATTTATAAATACTCATTTGCAAATAATTTTCTTTTACCACATGATCATCTTCAAAATTGTTTATTAAATGGAGTTTTAATGAGCTTGATAACTTACAATGGATTCCATGATGCTAATTCAATATCGTGTTCCAAACTTTATCCTGAAGTATTATTCTTACTTAATGTCCAAAAGTATCACTCTTCACTGGACATATTCGGTGCCATCCTTATTTTTCCTTCCTGAACTGTTCCATCTGCTGCTTGTATTCATTAAGGCGGTTTCATCTACTCTCCTTCACTTAAAAAACTCGTATTCTCAGCTAGACTCAATTCCAACTTATTATCTTAAACTAATTTGTCATCTTACTGCCCCTTTCCTCACCATCTTATTTAATCCTTCCATTTACATTAACACTTTTCCTTCTTCGTGGAAGCCCGCCATCGTATGTCTTCTACTTAAGAAATCGTCCCTCAATCCCAGTCCTCCATCATCATATCGTTCTATATCCAACCTCTCGAACATCTCCAAACTTCTCGTAAGTCTCGTCCTATCTCAAATCAATTCTTATCTTTCCTCTTCAAACTTATATCCGCATTTCCAGTCTGCTTACCGTCAAAATAATTCCACCGAAAAGGCATGTCATAAAGTTCTGAGTCCTGCTACTTGCTCGTTACCGACGTTTTAGCAGTGTGGTCATCTCTCTCGACTTTTCAGCAGCCTTTGATAGAGTTAACCACTCACTTCTGTCTTACCTTCCTCGTCACTACGGCTTCTCTGGTAATACTGTTAAGTTGTTCACATCCTACCTTTCCGAGCGCACCTTCTCCTCCGTTCTGGTTCAACATTTTCATGTCCATTTCATCTTACATGCGGCGTTTCTCAAGGATCCGTTCTTGTCCCATTCTTTTCTCTCTTGTTTGTGACTTATTATTAGTATACAACAGCCGATGAGCGGTGGCTCGTTTGGCTGGATCTCAATGTAAAAAATACAATGTCAGTAAAACAGGAATCATCAATGATTCGCCTCCAAACCTTGATATCATCTGCGTAGGTAACACATTCCGACGTCAAGTTGTTTGTAATATCATTTACATATATATTAAAGAGAGTCGGACTAATGGCCGATCCCTGCGGGACGCCTGTCGTCATCATTGAGTAACCAGAAAGATAATGGCTTATGCGTACTGCAAACGAGCGGTTGCTTACGAATGATTGAATCCAGCGTAACAAAGAGCCCCGTACACCAATGTTAGATAATTTGTTTACTAGCAAATTGGGAATAACTCTATCGAATGCTTTCGATAAGTCTATAAATATCACATCTACTTTGGAACCACTCCTCATCGAATCCACCCAGCTTGCTCTCGCTTTTACAAGGTTCGTTACCGTTGAGCGATTTGGCCTAAATCCATGCTGACTGGGGCTGAGGCGATTGTTAGCTTCAACGAAAGCGCTAAGGTGACGAAGAATCAATTTTTCTAATACCTTACAAGCTACAGATGTGAGACTGATGGGACGGTAGTTGGAAACCTGGGATTTATCCCCTTTCTTAAAAATTGGACGTACAATAGCCTTAGTCCAATCAGATAGTAGATAACCTGTGTTTAGTGAACTTCTGAAAAATAGAAGCTAAGGGAACGTATATTGCATGGGCCAATTCCTTTAAGAGTATTGGAGGTATATGGTCAGGACCTGACGCGGCGTTGCGGGGTAATTTAAGTAGCTCGTGCAGTACCTCTTCATCACTAAATTCAATGTTAGATATGACTACTCTAGGTAGAAGTACATTGTGTTTAGTTTGGATTATACCATCGGGGATCGACACTCTATCTTCTTTGATAGCGAAATAGTCCATAAAATGGGCAGCTACATCAGTTGGGGAGGTCAAGATTGACCCATTGTCGGCCACTAGGTATGAACAATCTGTCGAGTGTATAGGACGTGGAAGTATGCTTTTGAAAGCCACCCAAGGATTGTTATGAGTGGAGCGGTATATATTTGAGATGAAACTGCGTTTTTTCTGTTTTTTTTTTCAGAATAAAAACCGTATTCCTGCAATGACGGTAGTGTTCAAAAGAATGTTCCCCTTTTTTGTACGCATGGAAACATCTATCACGGTGTTTGATTAGAGCAAGCAATTCCGCATCTAACCATTTCGGATGTAGTTTTCGTGTACGATTCTGACGTATCGGAGCAAAATAGTCGAGAACATAATGTAATGTGGTCTTAAAGTGATCCCAAGCTTCTTGAATGCCTGCTTTCGATGGGTCGGGCCAATACATACAGGAAATTATACTGCGCACGACATCATAGTCGATCTTAAAAGGATTCGACGTTTTAACCGTTTCGACATATGGTCCGAGTGCGTTAAATTCTATTGAGATGGTAGAGTGATCGCTTGATCCTAGCGGAGGTCCGTATTTGACGTTTTTTTATCAGATACGTTTCACTCGAAAAGCAGAGGTCAAGAATTGAGGAGTTATTACCCCTGTGACGAGTATCCCTGTGAACATGTCGGACTAATTGTAGATCATTTATCGTGTTTTAAAGCAGTAATGATTCGGGATCACATCCAGGAAGAGGAACGTAATCTATCCAATCAATTCGCGGCATGTCTATCCAATCAATTCGCGGCAAAGGGTTGAGCATAACTCAACCCTTTGGGTTCACATCACGCAATACGCAGATGGCATCCTTCTATATTCTCATTCTCGCTCCTCCAATATAAGTGATCTTGCCTTGTTCTGTATAGAATGCTTCACAGTTTCTAATTACCTTAATTCAATGCAGCTAATCATTAACTACGAAAAATCAAGCGTCTTATGGTTGACTTTCCCTCAAAGTGATAGATATTTATTCCCTGTATTTCTTGATAATAAACCTCTCCTCGTCGAAGACCATTTGAAATTTATGGGTGTTTCTTTTGATAACAATCCTTCTGTTTTATCATTTGCTATTGAAAAAGTTTGTTTTGATCTTTTCTTCTCCGTGACCTTCGACGTATTCGTAGATTAGTTAATCCGCACATCTGCAGACAGCGTATTTCCTCACTTCTATTCGCGAAAATGGACTATTGTCTCAATTTATTAATCAACTAATCAAAACCTTACTACGCCCTCTTCAACTCGTTATCTACGCTGCCGCTCGCATTTTATTACGCCTCCGGCGTTTTGATCATATTTCTTGCCATCTATTGCTTTTCAATTAACCTGCATTTCTCAACGAGTCACCATGCGCTTTTATTTCTTGTTTTCCACTTCCGTCCATCCAACTCACCATCCTACGACTCAGTATATATCTAACTCTACGATCTAGTCCAACAGGTCTCTTAGCCCTTCCTAGATATTGCACTAAATATAACATCCGCGCATACCATGTTTCTGGGTCACTAGCATGGAACCGCCTTCTCATTGACATTTGCTCATCTTCCTCTTTTCGCACCTTTAGAGCTCATGTTAATTTAACTCCTCACACTCGGGAAAGTATGGCCTAATCTTTCTACATTTCACATCTCTCTGGCTTATAATATGTTGTCCATTCATTAAAATTCATTGTCGGTAATGCTAACAATAAACCTGACATATTCTATCCTTTCAACATTTCTTGCCAATGTGCATACTGAATTTATTTTTTTCCTCTTTTTAAAATTTTTATTGATGGACCTGTAAGTGACTCCATCCACATTTGTCACATAAAATAAATTCTATTAATAAAATAACTAAATAAAATAAATTAAAACATTTTAATTTTTAATTAATTATCATATTTAGATGCGACGGCTGATACAAATATAATGCTGATGTTGGCGACTTCGCGAAGACTAATAGAATCAGCAAATGCAGTGAGAAATGGAGAATGGGGGACATGGAAACCCTTTTGGATGTGTGGCCAAGGGATAAAAGATCATACTGTGGGTATTATAGGAATGGGCAGGATAGGTAAATATTATTGATATTTAAAATAAATACTATTTGTGATATTCCTAATTTATATTTTCAAATATACTTTCAAAAAGTTAATACGTAAATTTCGAAACATCTAAAATATGACAAAACGGATTTTGATTAGAAAGAAGTTTCGAAGTAAATTGTTCACTTCGAAATAAACTTTAAATGCGCATTTATTTTACTGCAAAATGATAATTGGTATAAATAATCACTACAAATAACTTACATATTCTCTTAATAACTTAACATAGTCTCTTAAATGCCACTTATGTCTTTCGTCTTGGGGATGAATTACAAAAAATTGACATCAGGTAGAAAAAACTATTTTACGTTTAAAGCTACAGACTTGAAAAGAGAATAAATAGTATCGAACTCAATTGATCCTCTTAAATAATACCGGAGTAGTTTATTCCATTGAAAACTTGAAAAGAATTTGACTATAAGATTTTATAAAGCAAATATAGAAAACGGCCATAAATATTTAAATTGTTGTATCGATCACTCATTATAGACTTGCGAAATAAAGTATGAATCGTTTTTATTGGAGCTTTCGACCAAACGGTCCTTGTCAACAGATAAAAAAATCAAACAGAATTAAAATGACAGTACAGAGATACAAGTTTTATACTAGGAATATCACGGAAGTCCATTCGTTTACGTGACACTGACCACAATTTCATGCGATACTGGTAATCGTAGTGACCAGTTAGACTTATTTCCGGCAATCGGATTCGCTTCGGAATTTATTAAGATTGATTCTTTTATAAGACGACGTTGCAAGCTGTTTTCAACACAGATAATCTTAGCTTTTCCAAAGTCAATCCCATGATCGGTCGATAGGACGTGGTTGACAATGGCAGACGAGGAGTCACCCCGTTTTAGCGCATATCGATGCTGATAAATGCGCTTGGAGAATGTTTGTCGGGTTTGTCCTACATAACCCGCGTCACAATCTTGGCAAGCATTGCGGTATACGCCACTTACAGGGGACAATTTTGGTTTCTTTTTGAACATCCCAGATAAAGTGCAACATCTTTTGTGGTAAATTCGAATATTCGTCAATCCTGAGCGCTTTAGATCGTTTTGTAGTGATCTGCTGCACGAGTTGTTGATAAAGGTAGTGCCAATATACGAGGTCAGACTTAGGACTGTGTTTGTTCTAACCTCATCAGGGTTAGATAAGTTCATGCGACGACGTAGGAGTTTTTTTGACTGTTTTTCAGCCATGAATGATCGCCCATTTTGGGTATCCACTTTGTGTTAGTTTTTTCTTTATGGTCATTTGTTCGTAAAAAGCGGTTCGTTTAGATGAGCAAATAAGAGCCGGTCGTGTCAGCAAAGAAATCGCAGTAGATATTTTGTAGCGATCTGACATATGTGTGTGCCAAGGTGGCGGGCACCAAGAAATACCTGGTTTTCTGAACACTGATGTAATGACGCTGCTATCGTGTCGCTTGACCAATACGTCCAAGAAGGAAATAGAGCTGGTACTGCTCTCGAAACACACATCTCATTGGATTGCAGTCTTTCCCATTGAGCGAGCTTTATAATTCATTCAGTGAGGGTTTCTCACTCAGCACCATAAAGACATCGTCGACATATCTCCACCAGTATTTTAGGGACGGTATGAAAGAGTAAACATCCGCCTCCCAGGAACTCATATAGATGTTTGCGAGTGTCGGTCCTAACGGAGAGCCCATGGCTACACCATCGATCTGATCATAAATATTTCCATTGAACAAGAATGAATTTTTGGAGGTGCACCATTGTATGACTCGACCATTGGGATATTGTGAGTTTCGGTGTTGTGCAATGCTCAGTGAGGAGTTTACTTGCCATTTGAATGGAAGGCTCCAGCGGAACGTTCGTGAATAGGGACCTCACATCGGCAGTTGCAAAGAAGTACGTAGATCTGTACAACTGGCTTAAGGAACAGGCAAAGTGAGGTCCATCCTTTATGAAAGACGATGTCCGTGGCATGTTAGAAACGATAAGACTGTTGATCATTTTGGCGAGATTATGACAGAATGAACCGTAGCTAGCGATAATAGGCCTCATTTGAAGAACATGCTTGTGTATCTTAGGGAGAAGATACATAAAGCTGCTCTTGGATCTGTTGGAAAAATTCTTCTTGTACCAACTTTCATCAATTGCCTTTTTAGTCAGTAATTCTTTCAACTCCTGATTAAATAGTTTTTCGCGATTAATTGTTGGATCTTTGTTGAGAAGTTTAAACTTGTTTCCTTGAAGTAGACTTATTCCAGATTCGATGTACACATTTTTGTCCAATACCACCAACGAACGACCCTTGTCGGCCTTGCAAATAATAATCGATTCATCTTTCCTCAAGCGCTTAAGAGCCCTGAGTTCTTCGCCTGTCATATTCATTTGGATGCGATTAAGACTTGAGCGGGATCGGAAATCATTCGTGGTCACAGCAAATGTGGCTGACGGTCGTAAGTTGTTTAGCATAATTTCGGAATCACATCTGATCTCGATGGGATGTATGCGTGGGGTAGGAATAAAATCAGGTCCCCAGTTTAAAACTGTGACTTCAACATCTGATAACGGACGTTGGGAATAATTAGGGATGATTGCAGTAACATGCTGGATTGTCGGATTGGATATCTTCTTATCGTGTTTAATTGTGATGTCCATAGTTAGAGATTTTATGGTATTGTTAACGAACGACTGTATGGACAGGATGTCTTCCAAGTCCACCCAAGAGAGATCATACCAGAGAAGTAGTAATCGTCGACGAATAATTTGAATTCGAGATCTCGCTTTATTCATAGCGAAGCGCATTAAGCGACGGCTGAAGATTCTTTGAAGGTACGATCCTTCGAAACCAATAATACCTGACTTAATGGTGGCACAAGTAGGTATTACATTACAATTGAGGCATCGTTTGAGAAAACGTATCGATAAGTAAGCACTTGTTAACTTCTTCTCTGTACTGACGATCTGTAAAACTGCTTTGAAAAAGCATTGATCGTACTGCTTGGTAAAATTAGACATAGTTGCGTGCAAGTCTTTGATTAGATTGTTGTATCGATCACTCATTATAGACTTGCGAAATAAAGTATGAATCGTTTTTATTGGAGCTTTCGACCAAACGGTCCTTGTCAACAGATAAAAAAATCAAACAGAATTAAAATGACAGTACAGAGATACAAGTTTTATACTAGGAATATCACGGAAGTCCATTCGTTTACGTGATACTGTCCACAATTTCATGCGATACTGGTAATCGTAGTGACCAGTTAGACTTATTTCCGGCAATCGGATTCGCTTCGGAATTTATTAAGATTGATTCTTTTATAAGACGACGTTGCAAGCTGTTTTCAACACAGATAATCTTAGCTTTTCCAAAGTCAATCCCATGATCGGTCGATAGGACGTGGTTGACAATGGCAGACGAGGAGTCACCCCGTTTTAGCGCATATCGATGCTGATAAATGCGCTTGGAGAATGTTTGTCGGGTTTGTCCTACATAACCCGCGTCACAATCTTGGCAAGCATTGCGGTATACGCCACTTACAGGGGACAATTTTGGTTTCTTTTTGAACATCCTAGATAAAGCGCAACATCTGTTGTGGTAAATTTGAATATTCGTCAATCCTGAGCGCTTTAGATCGTTTTGTAGTGATCTGCTGCACGAGTTGTTGATAAAGGTAGTGCCAATATACGAGGTCAGACTTAGGACTGTGTTTGTTCTAACCTCATCAGGGTTAGATAAGTTCATGCGACGACGTAGGAGTTTTTTTGACTGTTTTTCAGCCATAATGATCGCCCATTTTGGGTATCCACTTTGTGTTAGTTTTTTCTTTATGGTCATTTGTTCGTAAAAAGCGGTTCGTTTAGATGAGCAAATAAGAGCCGGTCGTGTCAGCAAAGAAATCGCAGTAGATATTTTGTAGCGATCTGACATATGTGTGTGCCAAGGTGGCGGGCACCAAGAAATACCTGGTTTTCTGAACACTGATGTAATGACGCTGCTATCGTGTCGCTTGACCAATACGTCCAAGAAGGAAATAGAGCTGGTACTGCTCTCGAAGCATACATCCCATTGGATTGCAGTCTTTCCCATTGAGCGAGCTTTATAATTCATTCAGTATGAATGAACATATATATGAGTTCCTGGGAGGCGGATGTTTACTCTTTCATATCGTCCCTAAAATACTGGTGGAGATATGTCGACGATGTCTTTATGGTGCTGAGTGAGAAACCCTCACTGAATGAATTAGAAAGCTCGCTCAATGGGAAAGACTGCAATCCAATGGGATGGCGACAACTGTAGAGATTATATTTATAAATTAATCCGATATGAAAATAGAAGAGTTAACATGCAATTATCCATTCAATTTGTGAAAATTTGCCTTGATAATAAGCTACTCCCTGCATGCGCAAAAATCAATTCAGGCATAATAGGTTTTAACAACTCAGACTTTCAACGAAGTATTTCATCTTCATTGATGCGTTTTGCTATTCGCAACACAAGATGCCGTATTAGTCAACTTAATCCATTGATACAAAATACATGGACAATACTAATAAGATTACTATCTTCGGATGATATCAAATATATGAATAATTACATAAATAAGAAGATAGCAGCTCATAAGTTAAAGATACTGGAAAGACATGAGCACAAGTTAATGAAGTTAGGACTATTTAAGTCTAACAATTATTCTAAAATATCCGTAATAAATTGGTCAACTAAACCACTAACCATGCATCAACAGCAGATACTCAGTATGGGACCAAATTTTGTACCAAGTAATAAACCTAACGTTATGGACATACGATGTGACAGTGAAATTTTAGCGTCAAATTTACCACTCGAATCTTTTTGTGATATAGCATCATTTGATCTCTTGGCTCGCAACACTAGTTCCAAATGTAAACCGAACCTTAGTAACGAACAAATGAATGCCCTCAAAATTCTTAAAAACGACGATGAATTAACAATTTGTCGGTCTGATAAAGGTAAAGCTTTGATCGCTCTTGACACTGAAGACTACATAAACTATGGGGAAAAGCTATTAAACAGCGATAAATTTGAGAAAATAACTAACGATCCGACAACAAAAAACGAATCAGCATTTAACAAACTATTACTACGATTAAAATCTCAAGGCAACTTAGATGAAGCCACATACAAGACGCTAAAATCAGATTACGCCTCGCTTGGATTCCTGTATCTTCTACCTAAGATACACAAACCGAAGTTGGAAATGAGGCCAGTAATCGCATCATATAAATGTTTTAACCACAAACTGGCGAAATACATTAATAAACTCATTTTACAGAATAAACCAGTGAGCCATTCCTTTATAAAAACGGACAAGAGTTTGCAAGCAAAGTAAGAACTCTTAACCCAACCGGATGCTGGTTTGCTACAGCTGACGTAGTCTCGTTATTTACAAATATCCCGTTACAAGATGCTATTAATCTAGCAGCACAATTACTTAGCGACAAGTGTAATGAGCCGAAACTACAACGTAAAGATTGGGTTAATTTGATAGAATGGTGTACATGTAAATCTGCTTTCTATTTCAATAACAATATTTACACACAAATTGATGGTGTGGCTATGGGTTCCCCATTAGGGCCTCCACTTGCTGATCTCTATATGACAAAATGGGAATGTAATATACACAATAGGGTGCAAAGCTTGAAGCATTGGTATAGGTATGTCGACGATGTTTTCGCCGTGCTTGATACAGACCCAAAATTAATAGGTCTAGAGGAAATACGTAACAAACATGACAAGGCAATTCGGTGGAAAGTTAATTGTGAAGACATGGAAAATGTAATAAATTTCCTAGATGTTAAAGTGTTAAGACGTAATAACATCATCTTAACAGACGTTTTTAGAAAACCGAATATCCCACATACGCTCACTCCTTGGACCACATATATCCCGGAAGGATACAAAATTTCAGCGGCCAGCTCTTTGTTCAGAAGAGCCCTGACGGTATGCAGTAACAGAGAATACAGACACAGAGAGTATAGGAGAATAAATTGCATATTAAGGGAATGTCAATATCCGGAATGGGCTATAAAACGGTATTTTACAATTGCGATAAGGGCAAGCCAGTTTCCTAGAACGTCGACCGCACAGCTAGATATGAAACACGTTAAATCAACGTTCATCAATAATACTTTAAAGAGACGATTGTCGAAGTTAACTTCAAAGTTTAAGAACAGTATAAAAGTGTACTACAAAACTGGTGCGAGACTTAGTGGCATTTTTAAAAGGAAACCAGTTGCAGCATCACAATGTGTAATTTATACCATTCCGTGTTCAGATTGTGAGAAGACCTATGTTGGACAAACTAAACAAGGTTTAAAAAAGAGAACGTACCAACATAAGTACAACCTGAAGAAAAGTGATACATCTTCAGCAATATTCAATCATGTTATTGAGACCGGCCACAACATTGATTTTGAAAGCACAGATATTCTACATAAAGAAAAACAGTTAGGACGTAGGCTCGTTTTGGAATCATTGTACATTTCCATCTTTCCTACAATGGAAGGAAATAAATCCAACTGGTCCTTAAAATTCCCTCCACAAGACGTACAAAAAGATGTAAACTATAAACTTGCTAAACATCGTGATAAGGTTGCCAAAATGAAATCAGCTATTGCCGATGGGGCTATAACTTAGTTACATTATTTTTAATGGAATTTTCTTTTTGTGTAATATTTTTCTTCTATTTTTAGATTGAAAAGGACTGCTAAGTACAGTCGAAATATCAAATAAATAAAGTTCTTTTTGTATTCTCGGGGATGGTTCGCAATAAAAAAGTTACTTTTGACCCGAAAGCAATTCTCAACGATATTAATAAAATAATATTCAAAATAAAAATATTTAATTAAAAATATTTGAAATAAATAAATGCAAGCTATATAACTTATAACATATATATTTTGTCCTATAAAAATTGCATATCAAATAGAAATTTTACACTATTAGAAGTAAAATCAAGCTAAATCATTTTACAAAACATTTCTCAAAACATTTTACAATTCAAATTTGAATCAGGAATATAAAATTGATTTTTAAATTGATTTTTAATCAATTTAAATTATATAAAGATTGATATAAAATTAAGTTTTAATTAATTAAAAGTTGATTTTTAAAAATTAAAAATTGATTTTTATGTTAAATTCTAACATTATATAAATTCTATAAAATTATCTATTATTTATTAATTTTAATTATTGATTTTATCTATCTTTAATTTAATTCATAAATAATATAAAATACGTAGACTTAGCCAATCTAAAATATTGAAAATGAACAATCAAAAATTAAATAAAATCGAAGCTGTAACCTGCATGTTTTGTTGCTGGAATTAAAGCATTTGTAGGAAGTGCATAAGCAAATTAGGTTTATCGTTATAAATTTAACGATTATCTATTATTTTTAAATATACATATAAAAATTTATTTATATTTATTAATTATTTAAATAAAAACCATTCTCAGTTCTGATTTATTTTCTCTGCATTCAACAGTGGGTCGTTGAAACCGATAAAAGTATTACAATCCATTTACTGCATATCAAACATTAAAATTTCGAAATTTCAAGTTTACATTTGCTTACGACGTGCAATTTGACTATTTGAAATTCAATTTACACTGAATAATAATTGGTATATAAAATAAGTTAAATTTTTAAAACTTTTAAAAACTTAAATTTAAAAAATAAAAATTCATAACTTTAAAAGAATTTAAAAAATTAAAACCAAATTTCGCTAATAAATTATTATTGTATAATACAGATTTTAATTTTTAATGCTGTATGCACGAAATTTTACAAGCAATCCTAAGCATCATATATTTTATTATTGACTAACATCAGCTGATGTTAGTCAATCATCATGTGACTAACATCAGCTATGTGACCGACTGCAATCACATGTTTTTACAATATCCACAAGCAACATAAACACTAACGAAATATAATATTTTACAGGGAAAGCTGTAGGTGAGAGATTACGCCCATTCAATCCAAAGAAGATTCTATATTCAGTTGGACCTAACACTGAACAACCACCAAGTTGGTCTAAATCTGCCAGACTCGACTCCATTCTGCGTTCGGCCGATTTTGTAACAATTACATGTGATCTAACGCCGGAAACAAAGAACATGTTTAACAAGGATACGTTCAAACAAATGAAACGTAACAGCATACTCGTAAACACATCAAGAGGTCCGATAGTTAATATGGATGATCTATATAACGCTTTGAAGAAAGGACATATTGCTGGAGCAGGTTATAAAGGACAGGTAAAATTAACGGCTCTGAATGTTGTTTTTGTTTAAGGTCTTGACGTAACAGTACCTGAACCGTTGCCGACTGATCACAAATTACTGTCACTTAATAATTGCGTTATTCTACCTCATATCGGAAGCGCCGATGTTCAAACTAGAATGGGAATGGCTAACTTAACAGTCGACAATATACTTGCTTGGGCCACAGGAAAAAAGCTGCCAGCTGAAATTCCATATTAATAGGATCAACCTATTAGAACACCCTTTTTAGAATTTTAAGTATATTATACGTCTGTCAGTTATTTCAAATTTTTTGTATGACGACATAAGTTTATTAATATTTAGTTTATTATATTTATTTATAAAACAAAATTTATTATATTTATTTATAATAATAAATTTATATTAATATAATAAATTTTATATTATAAATTTATATTTATAAGACTATTTTTATTTTAATATTACAATATTATATTATTGTTTATTATTTTATTATATTATTTAATAATATATATTATTTATTTATAATGTTAATTAATATTAATATTCTATTGTAGCAGCTGTGACTCAAGATTGAATGGGTTCACAAAAGCTCTTAGCAATACAGAAGCATAAAACGACATGTCTGAAACCACAAACGCTTAGAAGGTTTCAACGAAAGTGTTTCTGAATGTTGATATTATTCCTCTAATCCGATTTCTTAATAGATAAATCTTGGAAAATATATTGGCAAAAATTGATTGCAAATTATTGCATTGGGCCTAATCAAAGAATATTCTCAAGATTCTTGAGAATGGCATAATATTCATTTAAATACTTAAAAATTATGTTTATTTAAGAAAGAAACGACTAATAGCAAATATCTTAATGCAATTATCTTTATCTTTTAAAAGATAAAGATAAT